>RCUC01154269.1:0-41182 GCA_003697995.1 Taxidea taxus jeffersonii
CTACCGAATTCTTACCACAGATAACTGAAATTTAGTTCTTATACTACCTTCTCTTATCCCATCCCCTACTACCATTACAGTAATACCACAATTTTTAGTTAAATCTATATTTAAAGTCTATATTATTAGAATCATGTAAAAAACATTAATCGGTGAGATAATCAGTTTACAGTAACTACACTTTTCTTATACATTTTGTTGTTCCTGGAATTAAAAATGCCTTGCTTTGTTATTTGCCTGGTGTTCTATATTCCTGTCATTGGTTCTTCCCCATACTCTCCAAAGAAGGTATAAAACCACTCTGAATGATGGCTCAGAACACATACATCACCGAGTAAGTCAGTCCATTTTCTTCCCTTGGTTACATCTTTCTTAGAGCCTCTATCCTCTTGTCCAAACTAAACTGGTTGGTCTCCAAACCTGTTGTACAATAGCCATCTGGGTTTTTCCTTCATCAAACAGGGGATCTTCTTCATCTCTCTTTTGTATTGGATTCCCGATTTTCTGGATCCATGTCTTCATCTCTACTGGTTCATTTTCTTTTAATGGAGAACATCCTCCAGTAGGTTCCTCAAAAAGGATGCATGGGAGGTAAGTCTTGTGACCTTGCATGTCTGCAATGTCTCTGTTCTATCCTCAGACTTTTTAAAAAATTTTTTAAAGATTTTATTTATACATTTGACGGAGAGAGAGAGAAAGATCACGAGCAGGGGGAGCAGCAGGTAGTGAGAGGGAGAAGCAGGCTCCCCACTAAACAAGAAGCCTTGACATGGGGCTCGATCCCATGATCCTGGGATCATGACCTGAGCTGAAGGCAGACGCTTAACCAACTGAGCCACCCAGGTGCCCCTCTACCTTCAGACTTGATCAAGAGTTGGACTGGGAACAGAATTTCAAATTGCAAATTGCTTTTCCGAATTTCAAAAACATCATTCCCCATCCTAGCTTCCTGTGCTGCTGCTGCTGCTGACAAGTCTGATGCCATCTGATTCCTGATCCTTGTTTGCAACTGTTTTTCCCTCTGAGGAAGCTTAATATCCCTTATTCCTGTTTTTCTGAAATTTTGCAATGATGTGCCTCTCAGTATGGGCGTGTGGGTCTTTTTTCATTTGCAGTGTTTGGTACTCAGTAAATTCTGTTCATCTGGAATATATGAGACATCTGAAAAATTTCCTTATATTAGTTACTAGATGATTTTCTCCTCTCCATTTTCAGTTCTCTTGTCTCAGAATTTCTATTGGTCAGGCAGCAGACCTCTGATATGATCCTCTAAAATTTTTCTCTCTTCCATCGCTGATCCCCTCATCCTTTCCCTGTATCAAGAGGTTATTCCAATCTCATTTTCAAAACCTTTATTATCAAGAATCCTTTTTGTTTTCTAATTGTTCTCTTGTTCCTATTATCCTGTTCTTGTTCCACAGATGCAATACCTTCTCTTTGAGGATCTAAAGTTATAGTTATTTTGAATTGTCCCTTACGATGTTCTTGGTCTGTTTTGATTTTCATTTTAGTGCCTTCTCTTATATATCTGAGATTGTTGGCTGTTATGTTCATATTTAGGAATGAAGGAGTAAAGATGTGGAGCAACTAAAACTCTCATACACTGCTAGTAAGAATGTAAATGGTACACATTTTGGCAGTTTCATTAAAGTTAAAAATACACTTACCATACCACCCAACCACAAGTAGGTATTTACCTAAGAGAAATGAAAGAGTATCTCCATACAATGGCTTACATATGGATGTTCATAGTAGTTTTCTTTTTTTTTTTAAGATTTTATTTATTTATTTGACAGACAGAGATCACAAGTAGGCAGAGAGGCAGGCAGAGAAAGAGAGGAGGAAGCAGGTTCCCCGCCGAGCAGAGAGCCCAATGCGGGGCTTGATCCCAGGACCCTGAGATCATGAATTAAACTGAAGGCAGAGGCTTTAACCCACTGAGCCACCCAGGCGCCCCACAGTAGTTTTATTTCTAATAGCTGGAAACTAGAAACAATCCAAGGAGTAGATCCTGTATAAGCCTATTTATAAAAATTCTAAAATATGTAAACTTAATCTGTAGTGACAAAAAGTTGACCAATGTTTGCCTGGAGACAAGACTGGGGAGTGAGAGGAAGGGAGAGATTACCAAGGGACACAAGGAAACTTTCAGAGGTGACAGATATGTTCACTATCTTGATTTGATAGTTTCAGCCCAACAAAAATTAAACCTTTTTAAAAATGTGAGTTTCATATTAGTTTTACTGTAATAAACCTAGAAGAGAGAAGGAGAATGGAAACAAGAAGGAGAGAGAAAGAATCCAAAATAAAAGAGGCTTTTAGAAAATGAGATACTAAAAATGAATAGAAAACCACAGGGCTGGCCTGTATGTAAGAGGCTCTTCTCATTATTTGGTATAAACCCTATTCTCAGTATGGCACTCCCTCCTGCCCTAGACCGTTATACTGTGCTTAATATCTGAGTCAAGTGTTCCCCTGGTTAAATTTCTCTAGGGTAATGGCTGACAAACCTTTTCTATAAACAGCTTATAAACAGATCTTTGCTACAACTACTCAATTCTGCCATTATAGCACAAAAGCAGCCATAGACGGTATGTAAATGAAAGACATGGTTGTGTTCCAGTAACTTTATTTACAAAAACAGGCAGCAAGCCAGATTTGGCCCAGGTGCAGGCCATAGTTTGCCAATCCCTGCTCTAGAGAATCATATTAGTCTTTCCATCTTTGGGGAACTAATCAATTTCTCTTCAGAAGTGATGGCTATAAAATGCTTTATACCTAAAGAAGATAATTAAGCAAGTAAGATGGAAACTGAAAATCTAAAAAGAGTTACATGTAATCTTATCAGCTATTAGCAGCAGGAGCAACACTTCTGATAGCTTGTAAAACCGGTTTCATCTGATGAACTGATACCTAGGACAAACAGAAATCAGAGCAGGAAAAGTACATCTTCAGAAGTTTTTGTGACAAGTGTTTGCAAATGGCTTCCAACTGTTACTTTTGCCTACCCTGACCTTAGTTGGGGGCTTTAAGATATGAATAATACTCTGGGAGATTTCACTCCAGATTATTTTTAATTTATGTTTAACTGACACACAATGTAACACTTAGTTTCAGGTATTCAAAATAGTGAGTTAACAAGCCTGTATGTTATTCTGTGCTCATCACCAATGTAGCTACAATCTGTCACCATACGACACTATTACAATACTGCTGACTACATTCCCGTGTTCTAAGCTTTATCCCTGGGACTTATTCTATAACTAGAAGACTATACCTCCCATCCCCCTTCACCAGTTTTGGCCATCCCCCCACCACCCTTCTCCTCTGGCAAGCATCATTTTGCTCTCTGTATTTATGGCTCTGTTTTTAGATTCCACATGTAAGTGAAATCACATGGTATTTGTCTTTCTCTGTTTCACTTAGCATTATACTCTCTACTCTATCCATTGTCACAAGATCTCATCCAGTTTTATGGCCAAGTAATACTCGTGCATGTGTTTGTATGTTTTACCCATTCCTCTGTCAATGGACATTTGGGTTGCTTCCATATTTTGCCTATTGTAAATAATGCTGCAATAATCACAGAGGTGCTCATATCTTTTTGGATTAGTGTTTTTGTTTTCTTTGGACAAACACCCAATAGTGGAATTACTGGATTACATGACATTTAATTTTAATTTTCTGAGGAATTTCCATACTGTTTTTCATAGTGGCTGTACCGATTTACATTCCTACCAACAGTACATGAAAGTTCTTTTTACTCTACATCCTCTCCAACGCTTATTTCTTGTCTTTTTGATTCTAGCCATGGTGACAGATATCAGGTGATAGATAACTCATTTTGGTTCCCATTTACCTTTCCCTGATGGTTAGTGATGTCGAACCTCCTTTCATGTGTCTGGTGGCCATCTGCATGTCTTCGGGAAAATAGCTATTCAGGTTCTCTGTCCATTTTTTAATGGGATTTTTTGAGTTTTTTGGTGTTGAGTTGTATAAATTCTTTACATATTTTGGAATATTAAAGCCTTATCAGATATATCGTTTGCAAGTATCTTCTCCCATTCGTTAGGCTACCTTTTTGTTTCATTGATGGTCTCCTTTGCTGTACAGAAGCTTTTTATTTCAGTGTTGTCCCAATAGTTTACTTTTACTTTTGCTTCCCTTGCCTGATGTCACTCCAGATTACTTTAAAAATCAAATAAACATTCCATGAAAAAGGTGAACTGTGAAATAATACATTTTTTTAAAAAAATAAAGTAAGGCTGCTATCTCATTCTTAATTAAAAGGCTGATTAACAGTTCTATAAATTTGTCTCAAATTCATGACTAACTGCTACACAACAAATCTCAAGTTCTGTCAATGAACACACTCCCCAATTTCACTAAATTCTTTTCCTTTGGCATTATAGCTTTTCAGGATAAGTTTATCTGTGCTTCTTGACTCCAGAGGAACAGGAGTGCTAATTTCTTTTCCAATTACTATATTAGATGACAGAAGCACTAGATAAAATGAGAGCAGCAATAATCATTCACTGCTCATAAAAAGAACTAAGTTCAGAATTGATCTCTATCTTTAGTTTTCTTTTTGGTCAAAATGATATAATTTGTTCTGGCAAAAGGTGGAAAGGTTTTTTAAAAGGGGATGGAGGTAGGGCTAGGAGAAAAGGTGACAAATTAAACACATTAGTTGGAGATTTCTAGAGCCTCATCTTTCAGAGCAAAGGAATGTTTGGTGCTTAACTGACAGAAACTCACAATTACTCCTGTCATTTTCAGACAGAGCTAGTCCGAAAGAGGTTAGCCAATCCCTACTGATTTACACAAACATTTGCTTCCTGAACTTGGAGTAAATCAACTTTGGGGAACATGTCTTCTGAGAAGAAAATTTTACAGGGCAGCCTCTCCAACCAGCTACCATGTGAAGACAGCAGCCCAAGAGTAAACTTCTTTTTCCTGTCTGGTTTTCTCACCCTTCTCTGTTGGGAAAAAGAAATGCAAGAATCTGTGATCTGGCCTGGCTATTATAGTGTTCAACAATTATAAAAACTGAAATCCATAAATACCACCAGGTTTTGATAAACTCTGATATTCTTAAACAATGTAGGTGTGAAAGTATTGCTAACAAAGGGACATCAAGGCTGCTATGCTTCAAAGGCATGGAATATTAATAACAATGGTGACAATATAGCTTAAAACAAATATTTTAAATATCAAACAATTTTAAAAATAATTCATAGCTCACATTTGAAATAAATTATTTTCTATAATAAATTTACCTTCTTATGTCACTTTGGCAATATATTATAGTAAAATCTTTTTTATAGTAAAATTATTTTTGTATTCCTTGCCCTAAAGCAGGTTGCTAGTTTAGGATGGCAAAGGGAGAGTTTTCTAAAACCAGTAACAAGCACTAATGGATATTTTAACTTTATAGTATTTTAGGATTCACACATCTTCAGATATACATTATAATTAATTTACATTAGTAGAGAAAACTGTTATAGTCATAGATGGAGACAGACACTGTTGATTGCTTTTTCAACATCCATTATTCTCTATTCCTTCTGCTTCCTATGCTAACAAAAACCAATTTTGTTTGGGTGTCTAGCCTCCAAATGTTTGAGAGGCAAATCCTCAGCTCCAGAACCTAAATCAGTCTTGGATCCACTCTTCTTGCCGGTGACTACTTTAAGCATTGGCATGTGACAAAAATGGTCAATGAGATGCAAAGTCTGTTGAGGGCCTCTAACTAAGGTTTTCCCTGCTCTTAAAAAGAGACATTTAAGAATAACTGGTCCTTTTTTTTTTTTTTTTTTTGCCCCAGAATGTTCATGTGTAAGGATATAAAGCCTGGAGTTATAGCAATGACCATAAGCAACGTTTGCTGACATGCTGAGGGTGGCAGAGCAGATAGAGAACTAGATCACGGGTTCTGATGGTGCTGCCGAACCGGACAACTCCAGTAACTCGTTAGGTGAATAAGTCCACTTACTGTTTTAGCCACTTTTAGTCAGCCTTTCAGTTACATACAGCTAAAAGCATTCTGAACTGGTAATTACAATGCCCATATTATAGATGAGGAAACCAGTTCAGAGAAATTCAATAGATATAAAGGCCAGTCATGATTAGAACCTCGTTTTTGTTTTATTTTTTTTAAGATTTTATTTATTTGACAGACAGAAATCACAAGTAGGCAGAGAGGCAGGCAGAGAGAGAGGAGGAAGCAGGCTCCCCACGGAGCAGAGATCCCGATGTGGGGCTCGATCCCAGGACCCCGGGACCATGACCTGAGCCGAAGGCAGAGGCTTCAACCCACTGAGCCACCCAGGCGCCCCAGAACCTCTTGCTTTTAACGAATGTTTAAATATCACTATGAGTGAAGCACTAGGTATTCACCGGGTTTTAGGTGTGATGAGAACACAGTTCTTAGAGGGAGATAAACATACCAACAAATAGAAAAATAAATACGATAAGGAGAAACAGAGCAGGGAGCTATCAATTCACAGGAGAAAACATTTAACTAAGCCAAAAGATGTTAGGGATGAATATATCTGAGAGATAACAAACTTTTTTCTTGAGTGATTTAAAATTTCAAAAGATAACTTCCTAGGACTCTTGTATTTCAAAATAAACATTTTTTTAAAAACTTCCCAAGAAACAGATGTAATCTTACAAAAATAATGTTGAATAAAATAAGAAAGAAAAAAAAAAACATACTCTACATGATTCCATATGTAGGCAAAATTAATCTATGCTGTTAGAAGCCACAATAGTGGTTTCTCTGGCGGAAGGGAACTGGAGTGAAATAAAGAAAGCCCAAAAACTTCGTGTAGTAAATATCTGATACTGACATGGGTGCTAGTTACCCAGGTGTTTTAGCTTGCAAAAATATATCTGAACAATATATACATACACATAAGTATATACACATATATATGTAGTTTTCTGCATCTATACTATACTTCAGTAGTTTAAAAAACTAATATGTTCCTTATAAAAAATAGAGATAATAAGAGTATTAAAAAGTTAAAAGCACCAGCTTCCTTGGTCACCTCTCTGGAATCCCACATTTCTGAGAAATCACTATTAACAGTTCCGTGCAAATAATTCTAAATAGTCTAGAACTTTTCCCACATATTTTCTTTCTTTCTTTCTTTCTTTTTTTTTTTAAGATTCTATTCATTTAGCTGGCCACAGGGCTCAATCCCAGGTCCCTGGGACCATGACTGGAGCAAAAGGCAGATGCTTAACTGACTGAGCCACCCACGCACCCTCCACAGATTTTTAAATGTAAATAACCATGAATGCATATACACAAATGTTTTTTAATATTTTGAATTTTAAATAAATCATACTTTAATGTTTTACAATGATTTTTTTACCTTCCATTCATCTTCCTACTCAGGTAAGTACTTGATAAATGCATATATTGTTAATTCTTATGTATTACTTGCTAATGCACACAGATACATTTGTAGTTGTTTTCCACTTTTCATGTGTAGCTATTTCTGTACTGTGCTGTCCTGTAAATGAGCCTGTGGGTCAAACCTTTGCTTACATTAGGTTTAAGTACTAAACAAAGAGGATAAGAAAGAATATTCCAGGTCGAAGAAACCATAGAGCATAACCAAGAAAATGTAAGTATATGTTAAGTCTGGAGGACAAGGTGTGTATGGGTTCAATGGAGAGGCTCATGGGTGAGGTAATGAGGCCACCGTAAGGAGTCTGGATTTTTTCCTAGAGTCTAAGGCAAAGGGAGCTACTGAAGTGTCATAAGCAGGAAAGCCAACATAAAAAGGTTGTATTTTACATCTTCCTGTTAAAAGTGAAAGGTCAGATGATAAAGACAGGACTGGATGCAAGGAGATGCCATGGAAAGGGAGTAAGGGAGCGTTGGCAATGTTAAAGAGCTTGAATAAACAGGACTTTGCAATTATGGATAAGAGACTGAGAGACAAAAGGTCCATGATGACTTCCACATTTTGCTTGGCCACTAGATAAATGGAATGTCATTAACCAAAAAGGAAAAGAAGTAGAATCTGAAGGGGGTCAATTTGGGGTTCTATCTGGAGAATATGGAGTCCTGGAACATCCAATAGGCCGAAGCTGAAAATGCACATCTGTCTAGAGTTTGGAGAAAGAAGGGAGGAAGAAATAAAGGTTTGGAGGTCACTGGCATTCATTGGTGCTTTGAGGCAGTATGTCACCCATGGGAGGAAAAAGAACAAGATGAAAAGGAAGACAAGGATGAACCACCACAGAATATTAATTTTTAAAGGGTAGGCTAAGGAAGAAGTGCCTGAGAAGAAAAGTGAGTAGATGCACTTGAAGAGGTCAAAGAACTAAGAAAGGAAGTTTCCTGGTTCTCTGAAGAAAAAAACCTTAAGAAGGAAATGGTCATTAATCTGAAATGCTACAGTTCAAGTAAAATGAAGTAAAAAAAAAAAAAAAAAAACTTTAGATTTGGTAGTTATGTTACTAGAAGTTTCAGTGAGCTCACTAGAGCAGAATGAAGATGGAAATTGACTGCAGTGGGTTGATAAAGAGCTATAAGGTAAGGAAAAAATAACATCAAATAGAGACTAAGCCAAGATTAAGGTTTTTAAGAAGTTTAATCATGAAGTGACACAAAGACAGGGCAATGGCAGAAAGATATTAAGAAACAAAGGAATTCTTGTTATTTAAAAGATAAAAGAAATATAATCATGTTTTATAAAGTCAGGAGAACCCAAAGAAGGTACAACAGACGGAAGTAAGTGATGTAGCAACACCACAGAAGAGACGGTTTCTAGATACATCACATTTCCAGACTGCTGGCCTGGCTCATTTACTGTTTTATACTACTTCACTTCAGAGAAGTTTTCCTTTTCTGAAACTAAGAAAAGCTGTTCTGAATTGAAAGTTAAAAATGTTATTGAACATTCTTAAAACATTCAAGTAGGAAGCAATATTGAGAATATTTTTTCTCAAAAAAAAAAAAAAAGGGAACTGAACTATTTGAACGGACAATCTTTGAATGGGAAAATGCCTGAGCATGGAAATCAAAGGCCACCTTACTAGCTTCTTGAAAGCCTAATGAATTAATACATTCAAAAACACTTGCTACATATCTACTATGCTAGGGGTACAAATATGAGGAAGACACGTTCTCTATCCTCAAGGAGCTTACAAATAATTACAACAAAGTGCAATGAAAACAAATAAGAGAGGTGGGCACAAATACCATGAGTACACAGAAGAGGGATATCTATCTAGCTTTGCCTGGAGAGTAGAAAGAAGACAAGGAAAACTTTCTAGAGGATCTTGCTTACATTGGATCTTCAAAGGATAAGTAGGAATTTACCAGGTAAAAAGGAAAGAGAATTCCTGTGTAGAGAACAGCATATGCAAAGGCACAGAGAATTGAGAGAGACCAGTATAAAGAGGTGACACCAGGGAAATTCTGGGGTACGTAAGGCAGGAAAGGATGCAAGAGAGTCAATCAAGAATGAGCTGCTAAAGGCATCAGTGCTAATGAGCTTGAACATCTTGAAGGTGATGACCAGTCACAGGAAAATAACACTCCAAGATTTTTTCTTTTTTTATTGTAATCCCAGTGTAGTTAACATTCAGTGTTATTATTAGCTTCAGGTATACAATATACTGATTCAACACTTCTATCACCCAGTGGTCATTAGGATAAGTGTACTCTTAATCTCCTTTACCTATTTCACCCATCACCCTTTCCATCTCACCTCTGGTAACCATCTGTTTTTTATAGTTAAGAGTCTGTTTCTTGGTTTATCTCTTTCCTCCCTTTGTTTCCTTTCTTAAATTCCATATATGAGTGAAATTGTAAGGTATTTATTATTCTCTGCCTTATTTCACTTAGCATTTTACTCTTTGATCCATCCATGTTATGGCAAATGACAAGATTTTGTTTTTTTATGACTGAATAATATTCCATTGTGTATGTACACCACATCTTTATCCGTTCATCTATTGATGAACACTTGGGTTGCTTCCATAATTTGGCTAAATAATGCTGCAGAAACCACAGGGGTGCATATATCCCTTTGAATTACTATTTTCATATTCTTGGGTAAATACCCAATACTGGATCATAGGATACTTCTATTTTTAATTTTTTGAAGAACCTCTATACTGTCTTCCCCAGTGGCTGCACCAGTTTGCAGTCCCACCAACAATGCACAAGGGTTCCCTTTCCTCCACATCCTCACCAACACTTGTTTCTTGAGTTTTTGATTTTAGACATTCAGACAGATATAAGCTGCTATATCTCACTGTGATTTTGATTTGCTCTTCCCAGATGATGAGTGATGTGGAGCATCTCTTCATGTATCTGTTGGCATCTTTGGAGAAACGACTGTTGAGAAGTCAACTGTTGTTTATGTCTTCTGCTCTTTCTTAATTGGGTTATTTCCTTTTTGGTGTTGAGTTTTATAAGTTCTTTATACATTTTGGATACTAACCCTTTACTGGATATGTCATTTGCAGTATTTTCACTCTTTGCACCCTCCAGGGACCTAGTACCATACCTTTCACTAAAGAAAACTCACAATAAATGTATGCGGAATAAACAGAAGAGTCAGAATCTTAGAATGATAAAGACATTTGAAAAAACACAGATCCCAGGGAGAAGGGAATACACTGAAGGGAAGAGACTACTTGAAAGCACAAAGTAGTTTAATAATGAAGTCAGAGTTCTACTGGCTAAGGCCCCTTTAAATAAGCATTTGTTGTGCACACCATCTACCAGTCAAAAGTTAAGATTTATGTTCTCCAAAGAGTCAAAGTGAAGAGTCCCTAAATACAGAGCTTGAAAAAAGTTCCACAACCTTAGACTTTGCTTGAGGCAAATGCTCTTCAATAAGTAAGAAATAAACATAGAAAGAAAACAAAATACAATAGATCCCAGTAGTTCAGTGTCAAGACATGTAACAACCAATGATGAACATTTAGAATTTCAAACTGAATTGAAAAAGTCATTCCACAGGGCACCTGGGTGGCTCAGTCAATAAAGCACCTGACCCTTAATTTTGGCTCAGGTCATGATCTCAGGGCTGTGGGATCCATACTATGCTGGGAGTGGAGCCTGCTTAAGATTCTCTTTGCCCCTTCCTTCTCCCTCCCCCTTGCTTTGTCTCTCTTCCTCTCAAAAAAGAATAAAATAAAAATAAAAATTAAAATTAAATAAAAACTCATTCCATGTGACAGCATCAAAAATAAATGATTAGAATGAACTAAGGAGAAGACTGCCCCAACCTACTACGAGAAACAGAATTGCTGCATTTGGCAGAAATCACCACCTTACTTGATTCCCTCTACCACATTCACATAAAATGTCCTACAATAACATGGCACACATTATTAAAATATGAGTTACTTCATCAAGCTTCTTTGTCAATCTTTGATTAGTTAGGTATAACTACTGAAAATAGCAACAAATGTGCTCCAAGAATAAAGGATATAAAACAAAAAACAGGGTAAGAAGCTAATCCCCTGTGTACACAAGAGGAAGTAAACTCAGCAAACAACTGGACCAATGGTCTCCCATAAATACTGTGCAGGAGGGATGAACTTGACTGAATCCTAGGGAACTCCTAAACTCTGGACAAAGATGAGATCAAATTCCCACCATAATTTAAGAATCTCTAATAAAATAACAATCTTAAATTCTAATGTGATGAGCCAATCACACTAGTTTGGTTATGAATGAAAAAGGGTAACATTCCACAGTCACCGGCATCAGAGGCTGGAGACAGTCGTGTATCAGGTTACCATTATTAGACTACAAGAAATAATTTACTTACTTGACTCCAAGGCAATGAAGCCTAAAAGCAATGTAATTATTGTGTCTAATGTCCTATTTCAAAAAATATTTGATAAAGGTCCACAGAATAGTTTAAGAATATAATTTACTAAATAAAATGGAACAAAGAATATAGTGATCTGGATTCTAGTCTCAAATCAGATACTGATTAATTATACACATAATCATGGCTAAGTCCAAACAGTCCACATCCCAGTTTATGTATTACAGTGATGTACTTACTCATGAGTGCATTAAATGTTCTAAGTTCTTAAAAAAAGTAGTACTTGGGAAAAAAAAAAGTAGTACTTGACAGGTAAGATGAAGGTTAACCACTATGAGTTGAAGTTAACCACTATGACTAAAGCTAACCTATTCCACTGAAATAGAATTTACCTCCAAAAACATTCAGTGCACTGAACAGATACATGATAGATACACATACAGATACATATACAATAGATACATGTTCATTAGCTCCTAAAAGGCATTATTCAAACATTCCAAAAATAAGGAAACAGATATATTAAATTATTAACTTAAAATCTATGAAAAAGTCTATTTCATGAACAGAATCAAACTCCAGTTTCCCCTCCCCCACCCACAGTCTCTTGTTCAAGTCACCTACTTAGCTTAAATAATGTTGTTCTATGCATCAGAAATATAATTAGTTATGACAGGAACAGAAGCTTCTCTCCCAAAGGCTTCAAATACATTTTAGTAAGATATGTTCAAATTTAAAATGATAATGGTTTCATAAATGGCAACTATTTATTAAACCCAGAAAGTATTTCATCTTATATTAGGTTAAGCAATCTGTAAGGAACAGAGACTATAATTTTTATTTTTTTTATTTTATTATTTTATTTTTTTTTAAAGATTTTATTTATTTATTTGATAGACAGAGATCACAAGTAGGCAGAGAGGCAGAGAGAGAGAGGAGGAAGAAGGCTGTCCACAGAGCAGAGAGCCCGATGCGGGGCTCGATCCCATGACCCTGGGATCATGACCCGAGCCGAAGGCAGCGGCTTTAACCCACTGAGCCACCCAGGCGCCCCGAGACTATAATTTTTAAACATAGAGTCGGAAAAGCAAAGCAGTAGCAAAGACCAAAAACTATGAAGGTGTCTACCTCTCTAAAAAAGGAATAAGAAAAATGGGATAAAGGGTAAAAGGAAAACAAAACCTAAAACTGAAATGTTTCTAAGTATTCTAAGGAATACTAGAGAATATCTGTACCATGGACCAGTGGCTTGAAAAATAAACCTCCAGTTAAGCATCAGATACCTATTAACTCATCTTCCACATTAGCAAAATGCTCCCCCCTCCCCACAGGGTACCTCCTGGGAAAAACTAGGTACTGTCATATTTGCTGTTAATCTGATACAGCATTTTCTGGAGGCTATTTGGAAATAAGTAGTAAAAAATGTGTTTTTATAAAATATATATATACACTTAAGTTCTTTCAAGAAAAAGAACTTAAATTCCTTTAAACTAACTTTAACCAAGTAAGGAAGATGAATTATTGTTCTCAATTCTTTATATTTTGTTATAAAATTATACATCCACACCCTTTGTCATATAACTTTGCAGGGCTTGGCCACATGATTTGTTTTGGCTAATAAGATTTTAAAAGACTTGATGCCAGCAGAGGCTTAAAAATGTATTTTGGTAGTTTGGTCTGCTTCTGGTATTCTGGTGAAATGGGTATGCCCCAGGTAGCTGCTGCCTCTTTGTGGTAGGCCTCACAGTGAACAGGTACAGAACAGATCTAACCTAACCTGCCGCCTGGAGGCAGGGCCAGCCAACCCACAAACTGAAGTAGATGTGTCTAGGCCTAGATCAGGAAAGCAGATGTGTCTAGCCTAGGTCAGGAAAACTCAAGGTGATATACAGAATCAGTGTGAAAATAAATGTTGTAAGCTACTCAATACAACACTGGTTTGTTATGCATAACTATTACAGCAATAGCCGACCAATACATCCAGTAATCTCACACCTAAGAATGTATCCTGAGGCAATCAGAGACAAATAAATTCACACACACATTTCTATCATAGCAATATTTGTAACAGCAAAAAACTGGAAACATCCTATCATCAAATATTAGAGGAATAACCAAATTATAATCTAGCCAGACCACTAAATACTTGAACCTATAAAAATTGTAGTTTTAAAAAACACTCAAAAATGTTAATGTTTATAATACTGTCAGTTTAAAAAGCATAAAATGCAAGATGACTGTTTTAAAAAACTATCTAACCTCTACCCTGACAAGCAAAAGACCACACATCATGCCAAAATGAGGAGGGAGGGGAACAAAATAAGAATGAACCCTAGGGTGCCTGGGTGGCTCAGTTGGTTAAGCGACTGCCTTTGGCTCAGGTCGTGGTCCCGGAGTCCCGGGATCGAGTCCTTCATCAGGCTCCCAGCTCCATGGGGAGTCTGCTTCTCCCTCTGACCTTCTCCCCTCTCATGCTCTCACTCTCTCTCTCAGAAAAAAAAAAGAATGAACCCTATTAAAGAAATTAATAGTTGCTTCTATACTTTAGTATTAGTATTTAAAATAGATGGATTCTCTGAATAGAGTGGTTCATATACCATGAGGAGAATGTCACTGGATATTTAAATGCTAACTCTCTCTAGAATAGATAAAACTTTGGTGTTAAAAATTTTTTTAAATAATGTTTCTTGTCTATTTCTGGTTATAAAAAGGTAACATATTTATTGTAGAGATTAAAGCAAATATACGTAAGACCTTAAAGAAAAAATAAACACCTGTAAATTCGTCACCTTCCAACACTCCATAGTGACACTATTTCTATTATATATTTACATGCCTACATACATACATATATAAGATACAGTCAAAAGTGGGATTATAATGCATATGAAGCTACATGTACTTCACTTGCTTTATCATGAGCACATTCTATATCATTAAAATATTTTTGAAACCATGATTTTTTAATGGCTCCATACGATGTAATTGGTTTAACCAATCAAGTCTGGGGATTTCCTGAGTTAAAACTGTCAACCACAGGGACGCCTGGGTGGCTCAGTTGGTTGAGCGGCTGCCTTTGGCTCAGGTCATGATCCCAGCGTCCTAGGATCGAGTCCCACATCGGGCTCCTTGCTCGGCAGGGAGTCTGCTTCTCCCTCTGCCTCTGCCTGCCACTCTGTCTGCCTGTGCTCGCTCTCTCTCTCTCTCTCTCTGACAAATAAAAAAAAAAAAAAACAAAACAAAAAAAAAAAACTGTCAACCACAAATTAAAGCCCTGTGGGCCAAGGAGCTGATTTCAAAATCTGCAATAGGGAGTTTATTCAAAAATCTCAAGTTACAGTTTGAAAACACTGGAACCTTCTAACCAAGAATTCAACGAAATTCACTGAGTTTTAGCAATGAAAGATGCTCACTAAAGACCATATTTTCCCAAATGGAGCATAACATTTTATAATTAGTCCTGAGGAAGAAACTGATTAGGCACCAACGATTGAGATAGTAATAACAAATAAGAATAAGTGCCCACTGTAAGAATAATGACTATCTACAATGTTTGTTTTTTTAATAAAGCAAAAAAAGAGCATATATGCATCTATTACTTGTATAAATTTTTAAGTGGCTATAGAAAAAATTACAACAGAAAAGTGAACATAGTATAAAAAGAATAGAAACAAATAATGATAAAGGTTAGTAGCTGTTAATTCTGAAATATGACATTCTTTGTACTTTGCTGTATTTAGCATTTTTCTCACAACCAAAAAAATTAATGTTAAATTAAAATATCTGCCATGTGAATAAGGTAATTCAGACTTTAGTAATGAAAGTAAAAGGAAAATCAGTGTTTTGCCAGAGGCTAAGTAGATCTTTTGAGAAGGAAAAACAAAATGCTAGGCATTCAGCATTAGGCGTTTGTTCATAAAATAAAACTATTTTAAACTGCATATCAATGTTTTATGTTGGAAATAAGTCTGAGGAAGGCCCAGCTTTTGAACTTTATAGCTGTGCTTTCTTCAAGTACTAGCCTACCTAAAAATGATATATTTCGTGTTCTATCAAAAGGTTGTTTTAACAGTTAATATTTTAAAAATTGCAAGATTGCATTTCAGTTTCTGACTCCATTCTCTTTACTTTCCTTACTTTGTATATTTAAGGTTTTCCTGATGGCAGGCCCATTTTTTAAAATTCTAGTTTCTAAAATTCAAACTTAATTCAGATGACAGAGTTCACCACTTGATGAAATGTCTTACTGAACATAAACATAAATGGTTACAATTTTCTATTAACTGAGGTCCCTAGTAAAAAAAAAGAAATTAAGGAAAAAGTTATAGAAATAAACCAAATCTTTACATCAGTTCCCACACACACAAATTTCAAATAAATGTAAATTTTTTCAATTGCCCCATTTTCCCCAAATGTAGCTTTAGATTGTCTTAACTTTGTGACAGCATCCCCCACCCCTACTCCACTAATCAGTTCTCACCTTCTTTCCTGGCTGCAACACGTGAATTTTTCAGCAAAAGTGACTCATTCATTGGCATCTTGTCAAACTAACCCTGAAACTATAAGGAGGCTCAGTGCTAACAGAATTCTAAAGCTAGAACACTTCCACTAACACACATCATTTTGACTTTAGAGAACTGAATCACTTTCAGAGCCAAATACATACTAACGAACTCTGTTTATATTTTTCCTTACAAATTGTTCTCTACCACGCTATCTCCTCCCAATTTTAGTTTGGCAATTCCCTAATCTAAAATATCTCCTGTCTCTAGAGAAGACAAGGGGGGGTATGCAGAAGCATAAGAACAGGAGCAGGGAGAAAAAAAGCTGTTGTTCACTCAGCCTGGAAAAAGATTCTATTCTGAACAATTAACAACTCATCTCCATTCCACATAGTTCTCAAAATTTATTTCTCCCCTTAGTTAAGTGAAAACAAAATAGAAAACAAAATACAAACACAATCAGAAATCCCCAGGGATAAATTACTCTCATTACTATTATTTCACTAAACAAAAGTTAAAAAAAACCAAAACACGAAAATCAATTATTGAGAACTGTTTAGCCAAAAATCTTCAATAAGATGCCAGTAGCAGGAATTATGAATTGCAAATCACCTTATGCTTTTGGTTCACACGTTCACCTACACCAAGACAGAAAACTCCTTTTACCCAGAGGGAGAGTGGTGGGGAAGGAACAGGAAACAAATGCTTTGTCAGACTGCCACAGACATTTACTAAGAGCTCCATCAATTGTCACACCCCCCCTGGTGGCAGGAGCTGCCTGAATTGGTGAAGTAGAGGTCATCACACAGGAAATTCCAAAGAAACTTTCCAGGTGTCCTTGGGAAAAAAGCAAGATGCTCTTCTCTTGCTCTATATAAGTAAATCTAACAAAGTCCCACCAAAGTTTTTTCATATAACAGGTCACTATCTAATAAGAATAACATAAAGGTATGACAATAATCAGAATGGGAGACCTACATTTACAGCAATTTATTTACAACCATTTTCTCCACGGTAAGTTACATGTCATCTCAAGCCTTTAAAACAGGTTAACAAGACACATCCAGCAACTACAAGATTCTCTATCACATAGTCCCACTAACTTTCTTTACCTCTTTCCCCTATGGGTAAACTATAGAGTTTAATTAACATAGTTAACAGCAGCCTGCCACATTGCTTTTAGGTATCTGCCAGGAACATATACCCATGGGATACTCTAGACACTGATTTCAACCAAAAATAAAAATAGATAAACAGAGCTCAAGCAAAATTAAAACTGAGTCTGGCTGCCCACACTTATTTTCACACATGAGGAAAAATAGCAGTTCTCCTAGAAGCCTCGAGCAGACATATCTTTAGAACACAATGTTAAAAATATGCCCCCTCCCCCTTTTTCCCTACCTGTTTCTCACTCAAAGCTGTGATTTTGGCTTGGAGTTCATGAAGCTGTTTCTTTAAATCAGCATTCTGATTGGAAAGAAAAAATATCTGTGAGAAAGATATTTCATTTGTTAACAGAATAGTAGCAAGAAGACTTTATGCATACTGTATTACAAATGATGAAGCAATCTTAAGCATTTAGCCAATCAAATTTGTCATGCATTAAATATTATCACCACCTAATGCACAGATCCTAAATGTAGCTCCTAACACTGGAACAGGAGCAGTTCCTTCGCAACTGTTTCAAATTACAAGAAGTTTTATATCTTAGCATCTTGTACCGTAAGAGTATTCCTTTCTATTGAAATATTATTATTCTTTATAGAAAGTATCAGTTGACAAAAAACCCAAAGCTCCACTAATCAGACAAAAGCAGGAAAATGGAAGTTATAAGTATGCATACACTGCATGCTTAATGGCATTATCAATAAAGATAAGAGTTCTTCTCTACTTGCCCTCTCTCTTATTTAGTAGAGTACATTTGTTATTTTAGCCTAGATTTGAAATGCTGTCAGTGCTGCAACCGCCTTAACACTACATCATTCAAATTAACACACTGACTACCAGGGTATTTTCTCAGTTCTAAAATTCTAGGAATCAAAAAAGAATACTATTTTAGATGAGATACACTGAGTGTGCTTGCTTTTTACTCAAGTGGGGAAAAAATCCAAAATTAAAATTTTCAAATGCTTAATGTAGCAGGACAGCTTACTAACAGACTGAACACCATTCCAATAAAAGAGTACTTTTCTTCACTGTTTCCCATGCATTTCTTTTGATTCACCCTGCCTGGTCTTCTGCCAGAGGTGGGGCACACATGCTCCCCCTCATGTTTACTCTACATTGTCTTTTTTATATTTGATATAAGGCTTCACTAATGAGATCACTCACAAGACTGTCCAACAACTTAATGCCCCTTCGGATTCTTTTGAGTTAATACTACTCTGTTACATGACCACCAGCTCTATCAGAAATGTTAAAATTTTCTAATATTTTAGTTGCTGACAATGTAGGTTACCATATTACATATGAAAGAGTCTATTAATCTAAGGTCTACTGCCTCTTGGTTCCTTAAATCTAATTTAAAGTTTAGGGGTACCTGGGTGGCTCAGTGGGTTAAAGCCTCTGCCTTCAGCTCAGGTCATGATCCCAGGGTCTTGGGATCGAGCCCAGCATCGGGCTCTCTGCTCAGCGGGGAGCCTGTTTCCCCCGCCCCACTCTCTCTCTCTCTGCCTACTTGTGATTTCTGTCTGTCAAATAAATAAATATTTTTTTTAAATCTAATTTAAATTTTAATACACTTTAAAAAATAAATAAAAATGAAAAAGCTTCTCAAAGAAGTAGGACTGTCAAATAGGAGTTAAATGTGGTCCATCAATGCCAGCCCTCAGAATCCATGGACTATGTTAACACATACTAGTTAGGCCACTGGGTGCTAAGTTTTTGGAGAAATGAATATATTTCCCACTTCGAAAAAAATCAATTTGCTTCAGTACTATTCTCTAATCCTGGAATTTATTTTCTTAACTTTACAACGAGGCATGTATGGTATGTTTAACAGCCATATATATATGTGTGTGTGTGTATGTATACACACACATGCACATGCACACACACAAATGGGTCTAAATGTTCTGTGAACAGATTTATGGGTAAACAAATCCTGAAAGTCTGATAAATATTCTCCAAACTTGTGACCACTGTCTAATGGCTACAAAAGAGACACTACCTAAACAATAAATGTAATAATCAAAGGCAAAATAACTTTTTAGGAAGATTTCTCTTCAGGGATAGAGAAGAAAATGCCTAAGTCAAAAACTCCTATGAGAATTTAAAGAGAAGATAACATCTGCTGGATTATCATACAAGGTACTTTTAAACCCTCTTTAAGAGCTCTAAGATAATTTTTTTAATTTTCTTTAAAATTTATTCTGAAATTATTTAATCATAGTGGAATTAAGTATTTAAATGTTCTGTACGATACCTGTACTATACAAGCTATTAGAAGTTAAGAATTGTTCTGGGTCATATACAATAATTTGGAGAATACAAAGTCTCAAAAGCTGATTCTGAATAAGTAGGCTTATGGAAGTGAAATGCAAACCATATGAAGAATATTAACTCAGTTTTTCCCCCAAAACACTGAAAGAAATGAACATAAAAGTAAAATAACAGAAACAAAGATAAAATGATAGCTACACTATAACAGATTGACTGGATTTTTCTAAACGCTTGTAACATGAAGACTAATGTGCTAAAAACAATTGCTGCTAGAGAGGTGATAGTTTCTAAAACTTAAGTCCTGGTCTGTATTTTAGTATCTTATAGTTATTTTTAATTATTTTAATTTAAAAATTAAATGAATAGAAGTAGTACTTTACCTGTGGATCCTGCTTCATTTGAGCAACCAGTTTCTAGTAATAAAGAGAGAAAAAGAACCATCAGTCTTACATATTAACCCACTATGGCGAACTGGACTTGGCCCCAAAAATCTAAAGTTTTAAGTTCCCCAGAAAAAACAAGCAACACACACTCAGAATGACTGAAAGCTTCTATGAGTCATATAAAAGGTTACTGAGACACTCTTCTTAATATATACATATATATATATATATACATATATATATATACACCAAACTACCACTTTGTGTTTGAAATGAAAAGCTCCTGCTTTTTAACAAATCTGGAGATGGGGTGGGGGGTGGGGGCTTTTAAAAAGCAATTTAAACAAGCTGGATGCTCCAAAAGCCAAACATCCCTTTAAAATGTTGTCATTGTTTAGAGTCCCAAAAAGCCTGGAAAGAAGCTGCTCCCCTAACAAAACAGGCTTGTTTGTATATAGCAAAGTACAGATCTGGCAAGTCTGTTGGTTTGGTTCTTACCACAAAAGGAGGCTAGTGTCAGCTACGGACTTTGCCACTGTCTTCTCTGTGGGGGGAGGGGGGGTGTACTCCGTGGAGCTGTGATGTTCAGTATTTTAGAGTAAGGAAGTGAAGGAACAACAACACAAACTCTACTTACCTGGGCTCCTCTGGGAAGGAGAGTGCTACCAGAATACTCAAAAAGAAAGACCTTTACTCGGGAAAGCAGAAGTCCAAATAAAAGAAAAATGGACATCTTCTGACCTAATCCAACTTCTAAAAGCATCACTGCCCAAAAATAACAATAACCAGGACAGAAAAATTTGAAGGACAAAAAATATCAGAAAGCTGATTCCTAAAAGTTATCTGGAAGTAAGCTGTTCCCCAAGTAAATTTTTCATGTAACTAAAAAATCTGTCCCACTCTTTGAGTGTCAAGGTACTTTTAAATTTTTTACTCATAATATTTCTAAAATACATACTTATCTATCCTTATCTTAAAGAGAAAAAAAGTCAGCTTTGACAGATACTTAGAGGCATGATTACATCAGTTAATATATTATTCTATAAACAGTGTACCAGGTCCTTAAAATAAAGGCCCCAAACTGCTATAATTTAAAGAGTTCTCATTGTCTGCCTTTTAGTTTCTCCATCTGCTTCTTAATGCCAAGGAGTTAGCTAGCAAATCTTGTTACTATTATTATGTCTCCTCCAATAGCCTCTGAACCCCAACTCAAATTTGTGGCTTCCGATCTGCTGTGTGATATGCACAGTGAACTAGTTCTAAGATGAGCCAATAGGTTGTAATAGCTTAAGAAATGCCCCTTGAGTAAAATGTATACTCTTCAGTGAATGACTTCTGATATTTACTGCAGTTGGTCAGGACTCTTACTTCAGGTGCTAAGATGCCTTCTGGATAGCTGAGGTTGCCAACCACATAACTTCCATACACACAAGGTACATGTTATTATATTCTACTTCATATGTGACAGTAGTTAACTCTTCTATATCTGGCCTTAATCTACAAAACAGTAACAACACACATTCCAAGAACTCAGTGACAGTGAAACACAACTTTATACATATATATTTTTCACCAGTGCAGCCTAAAGGTTAGCCTCATTTTTCAATGAAAAAAGTCCTTAGTTTTCTTTTTTAATTTAGTTACTAGAGAGCTGGCTACCACACTAAAGTTGCCTTTTTATTTTTTTTAAAGATCTTTATTTATCTGAGGGAGACAGAGAGAGAGCATGCATATGAGCAGGGAGGAGGGGCAGAGGGATTCAATCCCAAGACCTCAAGATCATGGCTTGAGCTGAAGGCAGATGCTTAACCGACTGAGCCAACCGGGGGCCCCTAAAGTTGCCTTTTTAAAGCCAAAGTTTTCTTCCATGACACTGGAACTTAAAAACTGATAACCACTCTAAGCCTCCACTCCTGGAGGAAATAAATAAACCAACTTTTCTATCTGTAAGTAGCAAGCTGCAATTTTGGACAATCAGAGGCAGGACAGGAGAAGCAGCTAGGCAACTTAACTAGACCATCCAAATCCCTCGTAGCTTTAAGCTGACACTATGTTATCAAAATTAAGCTCCTTTATTTTGCAAGAATGCAGCAATTTTTTATGAGGATATACTTTACGTCAAGGGTCAGCGTAAGCTATAGTCCATAGACAAATCCAGCCTACAATCTGTTTTTATAAATTAAGTTTTATTGGGACACAGCCACGCCCATTCATTTATATATTATCTATGGCTGCCTTGTCTATACAGCAGCATAGTAGTGACAGAGACCATAAATGTCCCACAAAGTATAAAACATTTTACCACCTTTACAGGAAAAGTTTGCTAATCTCTGCTTTATACTATCCTCCATTCCATGTACATACTCCAAAAGTTTAAATATGGTTTCCATCAAATCTATGTAAGAATAATTAAAAAGGCAATTTCTCAAAAAAGATGAGCTACTCATCACAGGCCATTATTATTTGACATTTACTCAACATCAACCCATACATACATTGCAACTTTCTTAGCCATCTCCCTGTCCATAAAGAACAGAAAAATTTACTTCTACCACAGCAATACTTTCCTAACATGGTTCTATCCAGTAAGCTCAATTTCAACACTAATTCCATCCCTAGCTGGAAATGCAAAGGGGAGGCTTTTGCTCCAGTATTTAGTCAAATGTATGATCTGGCTTTGGCCTCAGCCTAATAGCCAGAGCCTACATTGATGTTATTTCTGGCATTCCTGAACTTGTCATGATCAGTGATCATATAGGTTACCACATTCCAACCAGAATAACATCAGATTTTCAAACAAGGCATATCACTTGTATTTACTACTAATACTTAGTAATTTTCCCCAGATAGGAAAGTATTCTAAATGTAATTATAGTGCATATATATGTTTTATAAGTATATAAGTTGAAATATTATCAATCAACATATAAATAAATGGTTATTATTGCACAAACAAAATGTGTAATAATTAAGGATGAATATAAAAGCTCCTGATTTATCCTAAAAAAACAGTTTAATATACAGGGAAACAAACAATGTAAATATTAACAGACTAGGATAACTTTCAGAAGTACATTATATCCCTTTTGAGTCAACAAATGTAATTTAAAAAATTAAATTAGATTTGAAAAAGGAATAAACATTAATTTTTTTCATAATTATGATTTTCATAAAATTGGTACATATGAATTAAAAATAAAGAAGCAAAATAATATTTAAGAATTCTCATTTTGGGGATGCCGGAGAAGTCAATCAGTTAAGCATCTGCCTTCAGCTCAGGTCATGTGACACTTTTTTTAAAATAAAGATTTTATTTATTTATTTGACAGAGAGAGAAATCACAAGTAGACAGAGAGGCAGGCTGAGAGAGGGGGGAAGCAGGCTCCCCATGGAGAGGAGAGCCTGACACGGGGCTCTATCCCAAGACCCTGACATCATGACCTGAGCTGAAGACAGAGGCTTAATCCACTGAGCCACCCAGGCGCCCCTAGGCATCTGACTCTTAATTTCAGCTCAGTTCAGGATCTCAGGGTCATGAGATCAAACCCCATGTTGTGCTCCACCTTAGGTGTGGAGCCTGCTTGGGAGTCTCTCTCCCTCTCCCCGTCTCTCTCCATTTAAAAAAAAAAAATTCTCATTTTTAGTAATTTAGTTCAATTAAGGAGATGAGTCTTTCAAGAAAGTCTTATTTGGGACTTGTTCATATCCTGTGAGGATGAACTAAAAGCAGAATGTCAATGCTGCCATCTCCAAATTTCTTGAGAGGAGGAATATCTCCTAAAATCACATACAACTTCATTAAATATCTTTGATCCATTCAAATTTCAGATTGGTTATTGTTCTCCAGAAGTTCCTTCTATGATGATGTCAGCTTTGAACAAATTATGAATTTAACTTTTGTCATTTGCCATTCAGCCAAATTAAGTATTCAACACAACTCTACGTTAAAATACTTACATCTGGGAAAAAAGACAAGCTTGATTTTATAAACAGATTTTTATTCTCCTCAATTAGTAACAGAAGCAAGGCCAAATAAAACAAAATGTGCATAACTTATTATATACTAAATTTCTTAAAATTACCATGAAACAAAACACACTTCACCTGAAGAAGCCTACCTGTACACAGCAACCTGTAAAACTACTGCTGAGCAAGAGTTTAACAGATCCAAAGCAGAAGCAGGAATTTCTGCATACACAGAGACTTAAAAGTGTGTCTATCCCTTTGAAGCTTTCCTATAAGCTCTCATCCACCCTAATTCTAAGCAACTTGCAAATTTAGTAGTTATCAAAAGCCCAAGGGGTGCTTCCAACAATTTCAGAAATTAACTTTACATTGTACTATTCAGATAAAACAAGGGAAACTTGTTCCTTTCCCCTTTCTACTTCTACATCCCAAACATTCAAAAGTAGTTAATTCATCATCATTTATCACTTTTTTTTTTTAAAGATTTTATTTATTTGACAGACAGAAATCACAAGTAGGCAGAGGCAGGAAGAGAGAGAGGAAGGGAAGCAGGGTCCCTGCTGAGCAGAGAGCCTGATGTGGGGCTCGATCCCATGACTCTGGGATTATGACCTGAGCAGAAGGCAGAAGCTTTGACCCACTGAGCCACCCAGGCGCCCCACATTTATCACTTTTGATTGTATGTGTGTATCAGTTTATCTTGAGTCTGGGACCACATCCAGCTAATGTCTAGAAAGGGGACAGAAACAGTGACATTCTGTTTACAAGATATATGGTAATGACCCAGTTATTTAAGGACAGCTTCATTTCTGAATTAGAGTTATATTAAATAAGATGTATTATACATATAAGATATATTATACATATTTAATATTATTTTACTGATATTATATAAACAATTACTACATATTTTTACTTCTACATTTTAAGGTTTGTTTAGCCTATGTACCTGAGGTAAATTTTAAGAATTGTAATATTTGAAATTAAAACATCTGTGAAGGCAGTGAAGTTTTGTTTTTGTTTTTTAATTTGAGAGAGAGAGAAAGTGAGTATGAGTTGGGGGCGGGAGAGCAGACGGAGAGGGAGACAGAGAATCCCAAGCAGACTCCATGCTGACTGTGGAGCCCAATAGGGGCTAGATCTCATGATCCAGAGATCATGACCTAAGCTGAAATCAAGAGCCAGAGGCTTAACAGACTGAGCCACCCAGGTGCTCTGGCAGTGATGTTTTCTTTACTAAAGACCAGAATCAAGGCATAAAGCTGAGTTATATATAAAAACTTCAGTATAAATGGTAGTCAATTTAAACATGTCTCATTACTTAAAATGTATATATAAGTTAATACACATGAACAAAGTTCTTCAAATGAACCCAAAAAGGAGTTTGGGTTTTTTTAAACACCTTCAGTCTACGAAAAAATATTTTCCATTTTTTTTCTCTGGAAAAGGAAGTCAGGAATACTTTATTAAAGTTCTTAGAAGTACTGTCAGTGAGTTTGTTATGTAGCAATAAAAGGCAAATGACATGACTCTCAGAAACCTGACTGAAAGACGATTAAAAAATGTACTGAAATTCAGAGACCAGACAGTTTACTAATCTTAGCCATTACTTAATAACACAACACGGAGATGCCAATAATGGAACATACCTGGTGAACCTGAATTTCCACTTTAAGAGCCTCCTGTAGAGTCTGCAACTCCATCCTCCAGCTTCTCCACTTTTTCTTATGTCTGCTAATTCTACAGTTTCTTCAGCCTCCGTTTAAAATAACAAACTCCTCTTCTCACTGCAGCTGTGGAGATCACAAAATGTTTTGGATCATAAAG
Organism: Taxidea taxus jeffersonii; assembly: GCA_003697995.1. NCBI lineage: Eukaryota > Metazoa > Chordata > Mammalia > Carnivora > Mustelidae > Taxidea > Taxidea taxus. Next base: position 25,939 of record RCUC01154269.1, read on the forward strand.
GAAATATTCATGTTAAATAAAAGAAATTACATTAGCTGAAAATTATCTGATGGCTCTAACACAGAGCAAGAAGTTTCCCAAACAGATTTCTTTCCAAAATGAATAGTTTTGTATGGAATTAGTACCAAATCTTTCTGGGTTTTATTCATTGAACATTCCTCCACAGAACACTTCAAGTAAATAAGAAATGGGGGGGGGGTGTTTAATCTCATCATAAAAACATCTAAGCATGCTTACATGCTCAGCATCATGGTACATACTGCATTCTGAGGATACAGAGCTGAACAAGACCACTTCTTCTGATGAGCTGGGAATCTAGAGGGCAAGACTACAACCATCGAAGGACACACTGTCCTTAGAGACACAGAACAACAGGGTCATACATTTTTAAACATCACACAGAGTAAACTGGAAAGCTCAGGGTCTCTCAGAGGTTAAAGAAGACCAGAGTAATTTCGTCTGGATGGATTCTTACTCTATTTTAAAAATAAAATTCAAAACAGGAAAATTCTCATATCATCTAAAGGTTTACATTTAACAAATTAATACTTTACACAGATACAATGCAATCTAACTCTGCTCTGCATAAAGTTACGATAAGCATGTTAAAAAAAATAAACCTCTCATGTATAATAGAGGTGGTGGTCTAGCAATGGATCAGACATTTCCAGCCTGACAATGGGCACCATCTTCCTCATGCCTGCCAGCGCATCTCTTCTGGCCGTGTGTGTAACTGTGGCAATAATGTCAAAGGTCTGGACTTGTGCATATGAACCTTCCTATTCTGCTCTGCTCATCACCACAATTTAAATGAACTCAATGATAAATTTCTCTTTTAATTTTTTTTCCTTTTTCTTGAATGTGGCCTTAGACATGATTTGAGGTAAGCTCCCAAAGCAAAAGTTTGCTTTTGTCAAAATAAGTTTAACTACTTCTTTCCTTTCTCCTCTTTGTACCTATAAAACCTGTAGCTACAGCAGCTTTCCAGCATTCTTACAAACTGAGGAAGGGAACAATCAGGAATCTGAAAGAACCACTACTCCTTAAACCAATTCAATGAGATTCATAACCTTTTTACACTTTCCAAAAGTTATTTACTTATGAATCAAGTCCATATTCAAACTAAGTTTTCTTAAAACTTCTTTAAAACCTTATTTAACAGTTACAATGAGATCAATAACTAGAGAATATATTCCTGTGAATATTAATTTTCATTAAATTTGCTTAATCTTGCTAGACTTAAAACATCACTGGCAATCTTTCCCCTAGGATTTATATATTATGTTATTTAATATCAACACACTCTAACTTAAAAAATACTAAGTGTCAAAAATATAAAATTCCTTCCAACATAATATCCATGGAGCTAAGAAAGGATTACTATACAATCATACTATCAACCAAAAAATTATTAACCAGAAAAAGACAGCATGTTTAGGGGAGACCATTTGCAAAAGGAGATGTATTTTGTTAAACAAACTACAAAAGCAGTTTTTTAGCTACTTATAATCTTAGAAAACCTACGGAACTGTAATAAATAACTATCAGAATCATGAAGTTACTAAGACTGGGGTTTTTCTTGTCATGTAAGCGTACTCTATATACAAAAGCAAATGTTAAAACTATAGCATCCCTTTAATGTTATTTTTTTGTAAGATTTTGTTAAGTAATCTCTATACCCAAGGGGCAGTTCAACCTTACAACCCTGAGATCAAGAGTCACATGCTCCACTGACTGGGCCACCCAGGGCTCCCCCTCTAATTTTAAATACTAAAATACTCTTCCTATTCAAATTTGTAACATATATACATATATATGTATATACATATATATATATATATATATTAGAGTTCAACTTGAATTTGTTGAATTAGTTTTAATTTTTGCAAGGTTCTATTAGAAAACATGTCCAAAAATGATTTCTTATAATTTTTGTCAAATTAAGAATCACCTTGAAGTTTTTTTTTAAAGATTTTATTTATTTATTTATTTATTTATTTATTTTTTTAAGATTTTATTTATTTATTTAACAGATAGAAATCACAAGTAGGCAGGGAGAGAGAGGAGGAAGCAGGCTCCCTGGCTGAGCAGAGAGCCCGATGTGGGGCTTGATCCCAGGACCCTGAGATCATGACCTGAGCTGAAGGCAGAGGCTTTAACCCACTGAGCCACCCAGGCGCCCCTTTATTTATTTTTTTGACAGACAGAGATCACAAGTAGGCAGAGAGACAGGCAGAGAGAGAGGAGGAAGCAGGCTCCCTGCTGAGCAGAGAGCCTGAAGTGGAGCTCGATCCCAGGACCCTGAGACCATGACCTGAGCCAAAGGCAGAGGCTTTAACCCACTGAGCCACCAGGCGCCCAAGAAACTTAAACCTTGAAGTTTAAAGGGGTATTTTCAACAATAAAAAGGCCATATTTGATTTTACTGGTAGTAACCTAGAACATCATAGTTCAACTCCACATGTAAACTCTGGAAACAAAGAGCAGGTTAAAAACATGGAGAACTTACAATATAGAACTTACAACATACAAAACAAAGGGTTAACATAATTTATACATTAGAGTGCTTACAAATTTTAAAAATATGAATAAAGCAACTCATAGAAGAATAAGAATGACCAACAAACATGAAAAACATCCATCTGCAATTGTCATAGAAATGTAAATTTTAAGAAGACAAGTTTTGTCTATCAAACTGACAAAGATCTGTAGAAACAGGAATACTCTGAGCTGTCGAGAGTTAGAGTCAAGTGGCACTTTCATAATTTGCTACTGGTTATCTCTGGGTGGTACCACTAAGGGTTACTTACTTTCAATTTTTCAGATTATTGATGTTTTGACATTTTTCCACAGAAAATATGCATTTATTTTCAAATTTAAAAAATTAACTGGAGATGGCTAAAGCCTCAGAAAATTTGATACTGAGGAAACAAAATGTTCAGGAAAAGAAAAAATAAAACCAGGATTTAACCTGGAGGCTCTAAATGTCAAAGAGTGCCTCGCAGGATAAGAAGCCTGTAACTCAAGTTAATGAGGAGCTGACAGCTTTTATTCCTTCATCAGATTGTTGTCTGCTTATTAGACACACAGAAAGGCACAAAATTTTATTTGGCCATGACTAAACGCCAATTATTCATTTTATTTCTGAAGGGTTAAAAAAGTTAGTGACTTGTTATAGAAAAGCATATGAAGGATGAGAAGATTCATTTTATATTCTACTTCTTCAAAAAAGTTCTCTTTCTGGATAGCAGTTTTAAGAGATTGGTCTCTACCTAAAGAAACACATTATATACATATATTTATAACTTATAAAAACAAGGCAAGCACATGTTGAAACCTTTTAAAAAATATTTTGGGGGCTTAGAAAACCTATGCGGCTATCATATGATGACTATTTGGGGGCAGTTTATAGCATCATAGAAAAGGTTTTATTTGCTAAGTTTGTAAAAACATGATTTATTATATTTTGACCAATTCCAGTAAGTTACAACTAACAAATCAGTTGCTACAAGGTAAATATAAACAGACTCACAAAGCAGTAATAGACACACTTTACTGAGGTACAAGGCCTTTTACCACCTAGCAGCTCTAAACGCTGCCATCACAGAGGGCAACTGCCTAGCACAAAATACTAATAATCTGTTATCTTCAGAACTGCACATGTCAAACTACTGGGACCCCTAGCGGCTTCTCACCTTCAAAGAACATAAAACCAAAAGCATGAACAAATAAAAACTTCACAAACCAACAAAACAAAAATAATAATCAAATCCCACTAAAAAAGACAGCGGTGATATATGGAAAGCACACTCACCATCCCCCTAAAACAAGGAAAAACGGATTCCATTTACTTGCTGTGTTACCACTCTCAGCCTCAGGGTTTTTAATTTGTTTGCTTATAAATCAGAAAAATGGGAAAAGTATCATCTACTCATAAAACTGTTACGAGGTTTAATAGATGAACTTATACGAAAAGCCCTTTGTAAACTACAAAGTTCTATGCTATTCTTAACATACTTAACTCTTTCATTCATACAAACCTACTTTCTAATAAACTTCTCAACACAGTGAGAAGTGTATTGCTGAGAAGACTGCCGGCATCCCTATTTTCAAACTCTCTAAAACTCTCTAAGGAAAGGCCTTCTAACTATTTTGCTGGATCTCTAGGTCTTTCATTATGATTCTAATAACGTAGTAACGCTGTGCCTCTGAATGTACTGCTAAGAAACACTGCTCTGTTCCTGTACTGGTATAAACCTTTTTTCCCATCAAAACTCAAGTTGTCCACCAAGTTTCATTAACCAACAATAAGTCCATAAAACACTGCGCCCCCAGACTGAATTCCCTAAAAATGGACAGCTCAGCGCTGTCTATACCAAATATTTACTTGGTCCAGTTGGTTTTTTGTTTTGTTTTGTTTTGTTTTAATTAAGAAAACTCTACATCTTACGTGGGGCTCAAACTCATGAGCCTGAGATCAAGTCTCATGCTCTACTGCCCGAGCCAGCCAGTTGCCCCAAGACTCCACTTTTGATCTATATATTATACAGAATACTGTTTAGAATAGGTTTCTTTTTTTAAAAGAAGCAGGGGGTGCCTGGCTGGCTCAGTCGGTGGAGTGTGTGATTCTTGATCTTAGGGATGTAAGTTCGAGCCCCACACTGGGTATAGAGATTACTTAAAAATAAAATTTAAGAAAAGTAGAAAGTCTTGACAGATCTATGTGTTTTACTTGTCACATGTCAAATACTAAAATATCAGGTTTCAGTTGCACAAAAATGCTAAGAGACATAAATAATATCTTTTTTTTGACATAAATAATATCTTTAACTTTTAACCTAATGGTGCTAAAAATTATCACCAATGATAAATAAAGCTCTTTATCAGCACTTAATGAAAACTTGTATTTACTAACATGAATAAAAATGACATTAAAAAACAATATAATGTTTGTTTTCTTATTTTCGTGACAGTATTTCTTTAGCGACTCTCAACATGTCAACAGAAAATACTACTGCACAAAGAACTTGGCAATCCTGATTTCAGAGGCTACTCTCCGACACTGGCAAGGTTGCTATGCTCAAGTCTTGGTATTAATAGCTGTTGACAAAAATCACCTCAGCTAGCGAGACTGATGTTTCCCTAACCATTAGATTAGATTTATACACACACACACACACATACACACACACACACATAAAATTAGATTTATGATAATGTCTGAATGTGTTTGAAAAATCCCTCCTCTTTGTGTTGTTTTTTTGGGGAAGAGGCCAGATCCTTATTTAGAAAAAGAAAAGGAATCCCTACACAGGTTACACCATCGAAACACAGCATCAAGTCAGGGGTTCCCAGCACCACCCTCTTCATCATGGTTGGCTGCATTGTCTTGCATCTCTCTCTACCACCAATGCTCATTCTGAAATGTAGTTTCTACCTCACATCCCTGGGCCCACTCCTAGCTAATATACACATTCTTCTATTTTCTACCTTTCTTTACAGAAATCAAGCGTGTCTACTAAAATCAGCCCAACTATACCCACTAAGAACATTGCAAGTAAATTTAAAAAGCTCACAGAAATTCAGAATGGAGTCTGGAGAGTAGTGTACAAGAGCACAGTGACAATGAGGCAGGGATTTTAGAGTTGATTGCCACATTTACTAGAAAGCTATTTAATGATAAAAAATTGTCCAGATAAGCCTGGCCAGAATCATATCAATATTTATTACACAAAGGGTAACACAAGAGGGTGTGGTTATCTTGGCATAACCAATAAGCACTTAATAGAAGTGGAAGTTATGGGAGGATAGATTTCAGATCAATTTAAGGAAGAGCTAAGGATTAGAGCTGTACAAAAAAGGAATGGGTTACCTTATGAGGTAGTGGGCTCCCTGTCATTAGAAGTATTCAAGAATGCTGCATATCATATCCCCCTCTTGGAGATTCACAATGCACATTAGCATATTAAAGGTTCTGAGAAGTCCTGCAGTAAAGAAACCTGTTTAACTTTGTTTAACGCAGCATTTCCCAAATTATTTGACCACAGACCATCTTTCCCACCCCCACCCCACCCCAATAATAGTTACTCATTTCTGAGGAACTAGAATTCCTCAGAATACATTACAGAAAATAATGAGCTACATTTTTTCAAATGTAGTATTCAATATGTACCCAAATAACAATCTGTCAGGGATACAGGAGAAGAAACTGCCACACCAGTAAAAGGCTGGAAGAGAAAAGCCCTTAGGGTCCCTTCTCTAAGATTCTGTGATTCTATCACATCTCAAAGAAAAGGACTATAGGGTCTTGATTATTTATTTAAAAAGGTTCCATGAAAGAAAGGCAAGTAGAATAAAAACGTAGTAAAATGCAAGGTTAACTGGTTCAAATGCCTCCCTTTCATGTTCAAAGCCCAATCCCTAAAAGATAAGAGAGACACCTCAAGGACAGTAAATTATCAAAAAGAACCCTTAACCAAATATCTACTCCAGCCACCACATTAATTAAAATTTGAGAGAGAGAATTTAAAAAACAAAAACAAAAAGAAGTAGCCTTGTATTAGGGAATGATCCTATTCCAGCTCTCTGGTTTAATTTTTGATTATAATACTTGCTCTCCAAATAAGGTTAATATTTGTTTGATCCTTGGTCACTAGACTGCCCTGTACGATTTGCAATCCTGAATTAGACATTCCAAAAAAAAATGATTAAAGTGTGATGATCTATAAGCTGTTAGAGTATATAATAAAGTAGATCTTAGGAAAAAAATATGTTTGCCTATATGCCCCACACTGCTACATTTCACTCTCTCTCTTATTTTTTCCTCTTTTAGAATTATCTAAACAACATACACTAAAAATGTAATATCAGACATGAAGCCAATCCAGCATTAAATTTAAGGATATAAATGCTTAAGAGTCCCAAATTTCAAAGTCAAGGTTCCCATAGTTACATTAACCTAGCCATTTTGCACACATACTAAGGCCATCAAATTTAACAGCATATTAAGTAATACAAAGCACAACAGGAACCTAAACTTTTGAAATTCCTGACTTTAGAATTTTCAGCTCTAACCACTGCATTAAGGACATTTTTGGCAAAGGGGATCTTTACATTTTAACAGGTTACCGAATGTAGGAACATGCAAGCCCAGCAGTATTATTAGAAACATAAATGCATTTGAGATATAGCTATGTGAAATTAGACAAAAATTCACTTTCACTCAGTGCAAACAGTAAAGCCTCATTTCTGGGAGAGAGCTTTTCGGGGGGTTAAAAAAAAAAATCACTGAACATTTGAATTACTACCCAACTAGCATCAGGCACATTACCCCTGCCTCGAGAAAGTACTTACCAATTTTGGGGAAACGGGCTCTCCTTCAGCTCTCTTGCTCCCTACAGCAGAAGAAGGGGAAAATGGAATTAGACTTATGACATGTCAACAAAAGCTGAAGACTTAAAGATTTCCATCTGACTTTAAGAAGAAAAAGTAAAACACACAAGAATCTCCACAGCTTTAACCACCACCCCACCTCAAAAAAGGGAAAAGAAGTAGTTTTCACAGCAAGGAAAAAATTCAAAGGCAGTTAAATCTCTAATTTTCCATTTTTCACTTTTCTGCAATTTTTCCAAGACAAGGAAAAGTAAGTAGCTGACAGTTTCCCTTTCCTAAGGGACGCACAAAAATAAAATGCACCTCATCTAAATTACACACAAATATAGGCTCATCCCCAACAAACGGTCTTCCCTGTTCATTGCTTTGTACTAAAAATTAAAGTTACATCACTGACCCTTAGTTTAGTCTCTTTATTTTTTTTTTTAAAGATTTTTTTATTTATTTATTGGACAGACAGAGATCAGACAAGTAGGCAGAGAGGCAGGCAGAGAGGGGAGGGGAGAAGCAGGCTCCCTGTCGAGCAGAGAGCCCGATGCGGGACTCGATCCCAGGACCCTGGGATCATGACCCGAGCCGAAGGCAGCGGCTTAACCCACTGAGCCACCCAGGCGCCCAAGTTTAGTCTCTTTAAAAGGCTTTTCAATTAATCTTGAAATTGACTTGTCTGATACAAGGCTTTAAAATTCACAGCATCTTATATGTATCATCATAATTTCAATTACATTTTTTATTTACCTTCTTCAAGTCTCACCACTTCAGACTGTAAGTTACGTAACACAAACATGCCTTTCTCTCTGCCACATATTTAATCAGTGATAGAGCCAGAAAGAAAATTAAGGTTTTGGGAATCTCGATCAAACATTAAATGATGCTCTTATCAATTGCATTTTTTAAGATTAACTAAACTCCATTAAGTTCACTTCAAAGTTAGAAGAGTCAAGTCAAGCTATACTGGTTTGTTTCAGGGTTTTTTGTTTTCAGGGTTTGTTTTTTTTGGGGGGGTTTTGGTTTTTGTGTGTTTGGGTTGTTTGTTTTTGTTTTTTGCTTTTGTTTATTTGTTTATTTTTTAAGATTTTATTTTTAAGTAATTGCTGCGCCCAGCGTGGAGCTCAAACTCATGATCCTGGAAGCAAGAGTCACATGCCCTACTGGCTGAGCCAGCTGGATACCCCTATATTATTTATTTTTATCTCTTCCCCATCCCAAACTTTTTTTTTTTCCAAACTTCTTTTTCAGTTGAAAAACATTAGGAAACAAAAATGAAAACTTTTCTCCTAATATTTTACTATTAAATTATTCAAACTCCATGTAGCATGCTCTAAAAACTCCTTATGTTTTTAAACATAGTGTTTATTGACTGATGTTACTTCAGTAGTGCTCTCATTTCAAGGGATATATTTTTTAAAATCTTCATGTCATCCAGATTATAAATTTTTATTTAATCAAGTACAGTCAGACCAAACATGCAGTAAAATAACTTAAAAGGGTCCCAGTTCAAGCAGTTAACATTCATTTCCAAAAGAAATTCAATTTGCTGTTTTATCCTGCCTTTTCTTTAGCAGCAGTACTTCTGAAAGTTCTCAAGTCCATATAAATGGCTATTTTAATCACCAAGATTAGAATGACTTCCAACCAAAAAAAAAAAAAAATCATGCAAAGGTCCATAGAATGATGTGGTCATAAAAAAGTGGATTCTCGGGGCACCTGGGTGGCTCAGTGGGTTAAAGCCTCTGCTTTCGGATCAGGTCATGATCTCAACCCTCAAGTCGGGCTCTCTGCTCAGCGGGAAACCTGCTTCTCCCTCTCTCTCTGCCTGCCTCTCTGCCTACTTGTGATCTCTATCAAATAAATAAATAAAATATTTAAAAAAAATTTTTTTTTAAAGTGGATTCTCAGTAGGAAAAAAAATTGTAACTATGCGTGGTGATGTAGGTTTACTAAACTTACTGTGGTATTCATTTTGCAATCCATACACATATCAAACATTATGCTGTACACTTAAAACTAATGTTATAGGTCAGTAACACCTCAATTTTTAAAAAGTGAATTCTTAACATTACAGATACTACCTACAGGATTCTGTACCACTCAGTACCAGGCACATAGTAAATGTTCAGTAAATATTTGTTAAATGAATGAAGTGACTGAGTGGACCCTTAACTCTGTGGATTACTTATTTTCCCTATGAGACATTTCTTGTTAGTTTTTTCATGCTGGTGATAATTTCTTATGCATCAATCCCCCACAGCATTATTTGGTAAATGAATGACTTTGGATAAAAACAGTAGATGAGAGAGGAAGATATTGCCATTTTAAAATATAATGAAAAAGAAAAGACTGATACATTGTACTAAATTAAGTACTTCTGTTCGTCAAAAAAACACCATTAAGGAAAAGAAAAAACAAGTCACAGAATTGGACATGACAATTCCAACACACAGAATAACAATGGTTTATAACTAGAACATATGAAATATGTTGAAACTCAAAGTGATCAGGATAGAATTATGATTTTTACTTTTACTTATATGGCATTTGAGAAAGTAGAGTCACATTAACTCTTCTGAAAAGTCATATTCAGTAAAAAGACACAATGGATGTATGCCTTACCTCTAGGGCATTTTCTCCAAAAATCAATAGCAGAGTCGATCCCAAATTGATTAAGAATTTTACCATATCATAAAACCATGATATCATAAAACTACTCATAAAACTGCTTGCAGGGACTCTAGATGTCACATAGGAAATCAAAGCCTGAGAGGTTAAGTGACTTCCCTGAAGGTCACAATCCAATTGGTTGTAAAGCTTGAGAAAAGCTTACAGACCCTGAGATTCCTCTGCCTGAGCTGGCCTTTCCATTAGACCTCACCACCTCTCAACCAGGTGCAGGAGTAACATTTCTAAGAAACAAACTACAGTTAAATACTGGCAAAATACTTTTTGGAAAAGTCTCCATATAAAGTTTCCCAAAAAATTATTGTAAGTAAGCTATATAGGGCAGATTTTAAACCTTGCAATCCCTCATGCGTAAGGGATCCTCATGAATGGGTTTCAGAGGGGTTTGTCAACCCTACATACAACCCTAAGTTCTGTATGTATAAGAATTCTGGGAAGAGGACCCCACACCTTTAATAAGATTTGCAAAGAAGTTCAGATACCAAAAAAAAAAAAAAAAAAATCAATTATTTTTAGACTAGTAATTTTTTTAAAGATTTTATTTATTTATTTGACAGACAGAGATCACAAGTAGGCAGAGAGGCAGGCAGAGAGAGAGGAGGAAGCAGGCTCCCTGCTGAGCAGAGAGCCCAATGCGGGGCTCCATCCCAGGGGATCACGACCGGCGCCTAAGGGAGAGGCTTTAACCCACTGAGCCACCCAGGTGCCCCTAGACTAGTGATTTTTAAAAACTGTGCATCCCAACTACTAACATGTTTCTTCTGAAGACTGATTAATCGACTACCATTTGAAAACTGATTTAAAAAAAGATTTTATTTCTATAATTTAGTAAGAGTGAGCAAAAAAAATCTACATGTAAATGTGTATTTTAACACTACCTTTATGTAAAATGTATTTAAGTCTGAAATGCAAGTTTGATTTCCTCATGTTAAGGTGATTAAAAGTCCACTTAGGGGCGCCTGGGTCGCTCAATTGTTAAGTGTCTGCCTTCAGCTCAGGTCATGATCCCAAGGTTCTGGAATCAAGCCCCACATCGGGCTCCCTGCTCAGCGGGGGGCCTGCTTCTCCCTCTCTCATTCCCCGTGCTTGTGTTCCTTCTCTCTCTGTTAAGTAAATAAATAAAATCTTAAAAAAAAAAGTCCACTTAATTTGTTTCTCACATATTCTTCATACTCACAGCTGAGGCAATTAAAATTTTTAACCATATTTGCTTAAATTTTTCAAATATAGACTTATTCTTAAAAAAGGCACTCAAAACATGTAAGTTGGACTAAATGAAATTATTTTTGCTTTTAAAGGTGAATATGATCTTGCTAACATAACTTCCCATGATTTTTGCAAACTGAAGATGGTTCACCTCTCCAGAACTTCATAGGTAGCTGCTTTAATTAGAGCTGGTAAAGAAATGAATCACTCAGATTTCTAATACGGTTGTAAAATTTAAAATACCATCAATAAATCAAAGGTGATTAATAACAACTTAAGTACCTTTTGTAAAATATCTAAAACCCTTGTGTATGAAGAACATATATATTAAATAATAAACAAATTTTGCAGAAAAAGGGTTTAACATTAGATCACGTTTTAAATTAGGCTAAAATTCATCCCACTACAAATTCGAACAATTAAGTTTATAGTCTGTGCTCAATCATAAATTTTGATAAGGGACTAGAATAGCACAGATAATTGTCATTCAAAGACACTTTAAAATGTCACCTTACGCAAAAGATTCAATCTCTTCTCTTCTACTACACCAAGCTGATACACTAATCTTATGTACAGTAAGTTTTACTGCTTTTTTATCTGCCCTTCCTAACTTCTAACAGAAAGCATAATAAGTTTGAAATAAATTTAAATGCAAATAAGTACTCAGAAGAAAAAGTAGAATCCTGCTTAATGAAATTTAGACCTTTAGGTCCCGATATCATAATCATCCCTGTGTCCCCCATCCCTCTTAGTCTTACGCTCTCATGGACATCCCTCTGGCACTTCTCCCCTCAGTTTCAAGAACCATTAATTTTCCCCTCATTACTGGATCATATTGTTTCTTCCATCTTTTTTTTTTTTTAAAGATTTTACTTTTTAAGTTATCACCATACCCAACACAGGCTCAAACTCACAACCCCAAGATCAAGAGCTGCACACTCTACCAACTGTAGCCAGCCAGGCGCCCTGTTTGTTCCATCTTTTAAAAAAAAAAAGGCCTCCCTTGACTCCATATCCTTCTCTAGTTACTGTCTCATGTCTATGCTCCCATTTATAGAGCACTTAACCATATGACGGTCCCTAGTTCCTTCTCCCCATCCTCTACTAGACTCACTCCATTAGGGCTTTGCCCTCCTTCCATTCTTTTTTTTATTATTATTCTATTTATTTATTAGACAGGCAGAGATCACAAGTAGGCAGAGAGACAGGCAGAGAGAGGGGGAAGCAGGCTCACTGCCGAGCAGAGAGCCCAATGCGGGGCTCGATCCCGGGACCCTGAGATCATGACCCAAGCCGAAGGCAGAGGCTTAACCCTCTAAGCCACCCAGGTGCCCCCCTCCTTCCATTCTTAAGATCACCAACGATGAGAGGAAACCAGCATAAGAAATACAGAACAGTGGCCAGAGAGATCTGGAGGAATGTCAGGACTGGGTGGTGTCCTGGGAGTCAGGAGAGAAAGGGTTTAAGAAGGAAGGAATGATCCATCAAAATGTTGAACTGCCGGCTCAGGTCATGGTCCTGGGGTCCTGGGGTCGAGTCCCGCATCGGGCTCCCTGCTCAATGGGGAACCTGTTTCCTCCCCTCTCTCTCTGCCTGCCTCTCTGCCTACTTGTAATCTGTCTGTCAAACAATAAATAAAATCTTTAAAAAAAAAAAATGTTGAACTGCCCCAGGGCTCAGTTCTTGGAGCACTTCCCATCAGGTAATCTTACCCACTCTCAGGCTAGAAAAGGATCTATACACTGGTGACTCCCAAATTTTTATCTCCAGCTCAGATCTTTTCCCTAAATTCCAAACTCATATACACAACTGCCCACTCAACACTTGCCAAATAGGTTTCTCAAGCTCAACAAGTTCAAGAGTAAACTCTTGACACCCTATCTCCCAACCTCCTCTTCAGAGTCATCCCCACTTCAGTAAGTGGCAACTCCATCCCTTCAGGCCAAAACTTTAAAAGTCATGCTTCACTCCTCTCCTCCTCTTTTTTCCACACCCTATATCCAATCTAATAGCCAACCACCTTGCCTCTACCTTCAAAATACACAGGTTTTGACCACTTGTGTCAACTCCACTAAAACCTCCTTGATCCAAGTCACCACCATCTTTCACTTAAGATTATTACAACAGCCTCCCAACTGCCCTCCCTCTTTTCCATCTTTGTCTTGCTATAGTCTATTCTCTCAGCAGCCAGAGTACCTTTTCAAAATCCAAGACAGATCCAGTTACTCCTCTACTCAAAATCCTCCAAAGGTTTCCCATAATACTCAGAAAAAAAGTTGAAGTCCTTTAAAATGGCCCACAAGACTGAGTGATTTAGGCCTCTGCTACTCTCAGACCTCATCTCCTCCCTTCTGCCACTGCTTAATCTGCTCCAGCCATACTGACCTCTTTTTTGTACTTCAAAAACTCAAAACAAGTTCCCTTCTAAGGGCTCTTCTATTTGCTTTTCCCTCTGACTGGAACACTCTCTTCCATAAAATATCTTCATGGTTCACTCCCTCAAAGTGTTTAGGAAATCTACAGCAGCTGCAAGAGGAGAATACTAAAATAAAGACCACAGTTGTCCTCAGAATTGTTCCTCTCCCCAAACTTACTGGGGGGATGTTCTTTCTTATGCCAACAACACCTTTTTTACTGTCTCTCCACCTAGCCAAATCTTAGCCAGTCATTCAAGTCCAGATAAAGATTCAGTGATAAATGGAGACCTTCCCTAACCATCTCAACGCCCAGCAATTCCTTTCTTTGAATTCTCAGACACTTGATCATCTCTCACATTCATCTTAAAATTTAGCCATATATTGTCCCACACCATAACTTTTATGTCTTATCTCCCTGACCCCCCCCCCACACACACACGAATAGAAATAATGCCACGCTCAAGTAGTTCTCAAAGTTGTATCAGGATAAATTTAAAACTTTAAAAAATACATACATTCACAGGCCCTACGCTTAATAATTCTGAATTCATGATGTCTGATTTAGAGCCCAGATTTCTGTATTATTTAAACACCCCCCAGAAGATTCTGATGGGTAGGGATTAGGAATCACTGCCTTACAGCCCTCTATTGCCTTCAGTACCGAGGAAAGTAGGCCTTCAAATAGCCTACAGCTGGAATGGACACCCCAGAGAACCAAATCCATTCCTTCATTCCACACGGGAACAACAATCCAAGAAGTTTTCATGACTAGTCAAAAGCTACAAAGATAGTAAGAGGCAAAGCCCAGCCTAAAACTCAGATTTACTGCTCTCAATCTAGGAATCCTTCCATTAGACTGTGCATAAATAAATGAAAGTACTAAAAATCCACAATTCACAGATAGTCACAGTAAACAGTGATTTTCTAACACTTGACCAGTGATTGCAATGTCCATGCTCTAAGATAGTGCACACTATGTTTGAAAATGTGAGCAACATTAGCTGACAAAACACTTTAAAGGCCAGAGAGTAATTATGGGAAGGCTTACAAATAAAAAAAAAATAGTTTTTACCAAGTCCTCTTGCAATATGTATAAGAACTTGTAAAATCATTTATTTTATAGCTGAGAAGTATTAGGAGAAATAAACGGAAAGAATAAATCTTGCTTCATCATGCTATAAAGTACAAAAATCCTTTTTCAAAAGCTTCCATAGCTCACAAAGCTGTAAATGTTTTCTGAGTCTAATCATAACATAAACTTAATTACAGATCAGACTTAGTAAATCACCCCATATCCCAAGATAACTCAAACTCTTATCCTAATAATCAGCTAACCTCAGGACCAAAACTCTTGCCATCAACAACAAAAAAACAACTCAGGTATCTATAAGGCACTACAAAAGAGTTTGGGTTTGTCCTGGTGTTCAGGGATTTAAGCAAGTGTCTCCTATTAACACTAATGGGAGTTCTGGGTGTAAACTGTAGCACCAAGGAGGAGGATCAATGCCCAGCACTGTATCTGCAAAACCCCTTTCTACTGTGTTAACTGC
>RCUC01154270.1:0-65991 GCA_003697995.1 Taxidea taxus jeffersonii
ATAACCTGCATGTAGACCAAGTTCAAGCCATTTTTTTTCTGACACCCAGGGTACTCACCCCTCTGGGGACTGCCTGCTGTGGGCAGTCCTGTGCCATAAAGGCCCCGCACTGACTCCCATCCCATCCCCACATTCAGTTTTGTCCTAAGGCAGAACAAACCACAAGATTTAGGAAATACAATTCATGGGGCCAGTAAGGGCTCCTGCCTAGAACTGTTTTTTTTTTCTTCTTTTTTTCTTTTAACATCAGTAGATACGTGTACACTTATGATAAGCTCTGAGGAACTGCTGAACTGCTGAATCACTTTACTATACACCTGAGACTAATCTAACACTGTATGTTAACTATACTGGAACTAAAGTAAAAGAAAAAAATACCAGGAGATACATTTCCATTTATCCTTTGACCCAGCAATCCCACTGCTAGCCCTAAAAGGATACTGGTAAAAATATAAAAAGACACATACAGGGCTACTCATGACAGCACTACTGGTAATAGTGAAAGACTTTCACAACTTGCTGTCCATCAGAACTAGCTAAATATCATACAGCACACTCACACCATGGAGTATAGTGCAGCTGTGAGGAGAAGGGCTCTCTCCACCCTGTCACTGAGTGGGGCCCGTGACATATGGAGTGATAAAAGCAAGGTGGAGAAAACTGTAGTTCATTGCCATCCATCAAAGAATGAGAATGGGAACGTAATTAGATATGCACACAATTGCTCATATTAGAAAAGGAACAGTGGAAGGATAAACTGTTACTTATAGGAGGAGGGTAGAGGTTAGGTGGAAGGAACAAGGGATAGAAGTCAGACTCCTTGAAACAGAATTTGTTTTTTATATTAGATTTTAGAAGCTTGCAAATATTTACGCAGTGGTAAAAGGAAGTTATGGTCAAAATTAAGCCCTAAAAATAGAAAATGAATGAAACCAGTCAATGTAAATATCATGGCCCATTGTCACAAATATACAAAACTACCCCAAGTGAGTTTAAATCGTAGCAGCTTCCCAGGACATCTTGGGAATCCACCCCAAGGACAGACTGTTTTCAGTAATGGTGATATAGGTGATGGTATTGAACTGTTATTCTAAGACTGCCACACGCAGTGCGGGCTAAAACCCGCGTCACTATGGCAAGGCTGTGAGGACGCCTGTACTCTCTCCCTGGACAGCCCAGGCCTCCCCTATGTGCAGCTGCAGCAGGCTGATGCCTCTGGCATGGCACTGATGGTGAAATGGGCATGTCCCCCTCTCCTGAGCCCTGACTGCCAGTCCTGAGGGCACCTCCTGTAGGGAGGCCTTGTGTCTGTCCTCAGAGGCCTCCCAATTGGGGCCCAGGATAGAGGGGGCAGTGGGGCTGAGCACACAAGAAAGCCCCCCATCCTGTGCTAACTGAATATTTTCTCCCGGGGATTCTTTCCACCCCCAAAGGATGGGAATCAGGGGAGCCTCATGTCCCTGAAGGGAGGATGGGAGCCTCCTGGAGTTTCCTTGGGAGGGGTAACTACCCACAGTCCCCAACCCAGGCTGCAGCTGGGACCAGGATCCAGGAAGGAATGCCACCTGGGCTCTGCTCCTCCCTAGATGGGTGGCTTTGGGCAAGCCAGTCAACCTTCCCAAGATTCAGTCTTCCTCCAATAGAATGAGGAAGCCATGCTCTCACAGGACAGAGACAATCGTCATCTGAGAATGCATCCCTCTACAGGCCCATCCATCCCTCAGTCCCAGGCCCCGTGCTCCGTGGCTGGTGCGGGTACTCACACAGGGCAGAGGGAAGAGCAGGTTGGTCACGTCCAGCCCCTTCTTCACAGGCACAGTTACACGATTGGGCAGCACTAGGTGGGCAGCAATGAGTTCCTCCAGCAGACTGTCTGACACCTCACTGGGGACAGTGGGCACGGCCAGCTGTAGAGGGGTGGCACTGCTTTCCCCCAGGTTACCTGCCCGCCACCCAGCCCCAGAACCGGAACCAGGAGCAGAGTTGGTGGGGTGGGCCCTGCCTGGGAGAGACCAGCCCTGATGGGGCTTACATTTTGACAGCCCCCAACCACCCTTTTCCCCATCTTGCTTTGTTCTCTGAGGCATCACAGTGGGGTAGCTAAGAGGACCTGGAGCCTGTGTGCCAATCTTGGCTCCATCACCCATTAGCTGTGGGGCCTTGGGTAAGTTGCTGACTTCTCTGGACCAGTTTCCTAATCTCTAAACTGAGGATATTAACACTACCTCCTAGGGTTGTTACAAGGAGTGAAAACACAGAAAGTGCAGAGAATGGTGCCCAGTGCACAGTAAGTGCTAACTAAGTGTTTGCTTCTGTAGCCCTCCTACTCCCCGACATCCCATCAAAATTCTGTTTACTGCCTGACTCTGTCTCCCCAGTAGAGCAGCAGGGATAGTGCCGAGAACAGGACTAGCACACAGTAGGTACTCAGTAAACATCTGTTCAATGACACCATGTACAACTGGATTCTCTGAATCCAGGGGGCCAAGATGGGGGGGGAGCATCTTCAGTGAGGCAGCCCGGGGTCCTTCCTGCAGGCAGGGGAGGTGCCGGACCTTGGAAAGCTCCAGCTTTCCCTGGTCAGTCCAACCATCTTTCCCTCATGGGGACATGTGTCCATGTGGGGTCAGAGCCCTCCTCTGCTCCTACCCAGGGGCCTGAGGCCCTGCGTGCAGCAGCCCCTCGAGCCAGTCCCCAGAATGTGGAATCTCCCAGACCAGCTTCTCTTCACTGGCCTCTGCTATGACAGCAGCCCCCTGTGACCATGGTTGGGTGAGGCCTTGTGGGCTTCTCACCACACACTTGGCTGGGGGAGGGGGTGGAGTGCAGCTGCAAGGAGGACATCATGTGTGTCCATACCCACTGTGCCACTGCACACACCTGAGTGTTCTCCCAGAACATGACACAGAAGAAGCAGGCTCCCCTTTCAGGGAGGAGGAGCCCAGAGGGGTACAGGAAATTGTCTGAAATCACACAGTGCTGAGCAACCAAGCCAGGAGCCTGGTCTGGCCGGGGCTGGTTTCAGAGCCTGTGCTCTCAGTAGCCCAGATGGCCTCCCCCAGGACATCTCATCTGGCCAGCATGTGCCCGTGCGTTTGAGTGTGTGCACGTTCTGGGGGCAGTGCCTGCCCGCAGGGGCCAAGCAGCACTGCTGGCCTCCCACTCCCCCTCCAAACACACCGCCCCTCCTCCTTCCAGAGCAGGGCCAGCTTGGTGCCAGCCCCAGTCTACATGCAGAGGCCGGGAAGGAGGGCACCGCCGCCGCGCAGCTCCAGTCACTGGCTGCCCACTGCTGAGGGCCCCACTCCGGAGATCTGCCCACCATTCCCACAGCACACTTACTTGATTCCTGGTGCATCCAGCAGGTTGGTCAGGCCTGTCCAGTTGATCTGCAGATGCTGCAGGGGCAGAGAGAGGCTGTTAGACTGGAAGAAGCCAGAAGCCTAAGGCTGAGTCTTCCAGCCAAGCCCCTGGCGCCCACCAGCATGGAGAACACAGCCGCTGTGGGGGGCCCCTCCACGGGGGTATCAGGCAGATGAGGGCACCTCTTAGTCTTACACAGGCCTCAGCCTGCCGCCTCCCTGCTGGGACCACACAGGAGTGGGGCCGTACACAGGGCCACAGGCCGGTCCAGATTGAGAGGTGTCAGGGACACACTCCTCTCCACCTTGGACCCTCTGTGTGACCTGGGCAAGCTGCTCTTGCGAGCTGTTTCTTGCTCTTCAGTTTAGAGCAGAGTAGAGCACCTCAGGCCTCCTCAGATGACAGGACACAAGGAGTGTGGGGTACCCAGGTCTAGGTTGGTGTAGGCAGTTCTATTCTCAGGCTCACACTAGCACCTGGGGTGTGGCAGGCGAGTGCTTACTCCCCAAAACAAGTTTGTGTCTCTCCTTGGCACCCACCGGCTTTTGAAGGAAGAACACAGTCACAGCTCCCACGAAGGGCTTGTCCACCAGTAGGGGCTCCAGGATGACCCGCAGCGTGCCCTGCAACTGGATGGGCACAGAGGACACACGCAGGACCTCAGCCTCTCCCTGCACCTGCTGTACTCAGCCAAGGCCACCTGTCTCGCTCGTGCCCATGCCACCCCCAAATGTCAGGGCCACCTCAGGGGACAGAAGCCTGCACACGGCTGCCACCCCTCTGCCGGCTACCAAGGACCGTGAGCTAGCTGCCCCTGCCATCCACTAGTGCGCCAGCCTGAGGGGCCTGCAGCCTTACCCCAATCTCCAGCCAGCCCACCCAGCCAGGCCCCGGTGCCAGTACTCCACCTCTGCCATAAGCTATTTTCCCCTTCTCTGTCCACCTAGTTTCTAAGCACAGGCTCTGCATCAGTCCATAAACAGAACCTCTCCCTTCCCTGGGCAGCTCCTGTCCCCCTGGGGGGACTTTTACAGAGGCAGGTGTGGGGCCATGGGGCCAAGCAAAAGGTTGGTAAAGCCCAGTCGCCACTTTCCAGCCATGCGACCTCAGGCCTGGAGTCTTTGGATGATAATCAGCCTGTGTATGGTGACCTCCCCTTCCCTGCTGCCTGCTCCAGTGTGAGCCTGCTTCCCCCTGCCCAGCCTCCCTCCCCAGGGGCAGGAAGCGGGGGCAGGGGGAAATGCCACCAGGTCCCACATACCTGAATCCCATTTACACCAGCCTGTATCTTCTGCAGCTCTGCACTGATTTCACAGTCCCCGATGTAGCTGAAAGTGGGGAGGGAGAAGGAAGGCCGGGAGGAGGGCAGGTCCACCACTCAGAGAGACCAGAAAACTTGCCCAGGGCCACACAGCCTAAGCTAAGGCAGCCAGTCACCAACCCTGAGCCCAGCATCACCTGGCTATGGCCTCCCCCAAAGCCTGAGCTGGCTGACAAGCTACGTGTGTGCCAGATGACCCTGGTGCATCTGGTGGCAGAGCCTTGGAGCCAGGCGTGCCCAATAACCATCATCCCCACACATCCCCCAGATGGGGACAGGTATTCCCAGAGCTGACTCCTATCTACCTGATATGCTCTCAGTGCCAGCCTCTGGGCTATGGAAATAAGACACTGGAGAGGAATGCAACATTCTGGAACTTTCAAAGTTAATCATTGGTCTTTTATTTATTTATTTAGCTGATTTATTTTAGACAGAGAGAACAAGTGAGTACATGGGGGAAGAGCAGAGGGAGAGAATCTTCAAGCAGAGTCCTCACTGAGCACAGAGCCGGACCCCACCACCCTTGAGATCATAACCTAAGCCAAAACAGAGCCGGACTCTCATCTGACTGAGCCACCCATGCACCCCAATCCTTGTTCCTTTAAAGCACAATTAAACCCTTACCACCTCCAGGAAGACTTCCTGGATTGAATGTCCCTTCTCTCAGACTCCAGCTTGATACAAACATCATTCAGAAGAGGTACCTTTGCCCAACCTACTGAACTAGACACAAGGATGTGTCTTTGCATCCTTGTTTTCTTGATGTACCGGAGTCCAGTTCTCCCATGGATCTCAGAGCCTGTGTTCAGAGCTCCCTGGATCTTACCACAAGTCCCCACATCTTTTTGTTGTACTTGTTCCCTCTTTCTACATCCTCTTTAAGGCAGCTGGTCTGACCTCCAAAAAAGCTCTGCTGCCTGGGCCTTGGTACCCAAAAGCCTGCCTGGTGCCAATTCTTATGGGAGAATCTGGGCCTGGGCTGAGGGGTCAAACAGCAGTGGCTTCCATGGACTGTCCATTCTCCTGATATTCTTCCCCATCCCAAGCAGGGACCCTGTGCTCCTGCCTGGACGTGTGTGTGTGCGCGTGCGCGCTGTGAGGCGCTTTCCCATCCCAAATCAGAACATAACTACACTACTCCATCTTCAAGCTGGCTGTTCTCACACGGCGTCCCCCATACCCTGCACCTGGCCCGCATGGGCAAGATGGCTCACCATATCTGCAGGTCCAGGACCACCCGTCTCCGGTTGCGCTGGTTAGTATGTGCCTTGACGCCGTTGACCCGGGGGCACTGGAAGAGATGCCAGAGGGATGGGTGAGCAGGGATCTCGCAGCAAGGGGTGGCTGCTGGCCCCCTGCCCAGCACTGGGCTTTGGCCGCAACAACATGACCACCACACTTCTGAGATAGGGCACAAACAGAGAAATTCACACTGTGGCCCCTCTGTCCTTGGACCTATGATACCTCCCTCCCTAGAATGTGCACCCTTCCTTCTCTCTCTCTCCTACTACAGATATTTACAGAGTACCACTGGACCGAGGATAAAGTAAAGAGCAAGACAGGCTGAGCCTCCCCTCATGGGTTGGAAGCCCAGCAGAGGAGACAATGGTGGGGGAGGGCATGAGGAGGTGCAGTCCTTGCTGTCACATGGGGGTCGGGGGACTTCAGGAGCACCTCCCTTGGGGTAGATCAGGGTTAGAGAAGGTTTTTTGGAAGAGGTGGCATTTAAATAGTTCTGGCCTATGAGTAGGAGTTGGCCCCCTAAGGGAAAGAGAAGCAGGCAGAGTCCCTAGCTCAGGGGAGCTGACCCTAGAAATTAAAGTATCCCACAGCAGGGCCGAGGGCTGAGCTCCTAAGTGATCTCCCCTACCCCACTTCTCTCTTTGCCTCCTGTCAAGAGGCTAGTGGGCACTGGAGTGGGCTCTGGTTAGTATTTGCCACGAATAAAAGAGAAGTATCATGAATTTGAGTTATATGCATGCTGAAGTAATTAGGGGTAGAGGCCACTAACGTTTGCAATCTAGTTTAAAATACATTCAAAAAAAAGATGAGGAGGAAAAATAGATGTGTGGATATGTGCTAAAGCAAATATAGCAAAAGGTTAGCGGCTATATAATCCAAACGGTCCACGGCATAATACTGGCACATCTGCAGGTTTGAGATTTTTCACAATAAAATGTTGGAGAAAAAATTCAATCAATCATACTATAGAAGATTCCATTATCTTTCTATTCTCTCCTTAGAAAGTGACATTTACAAGGTGCCTGGGTGGCTCAGTCAGTTAAGTGTCTGCCTTCCATCTCAGGTCATGATCCCAGGGTCCTGGGATCCAGCTTCCTGTTAGGCTCCCTGCTCAGCAAAGTACAAAAAGTCACAAAATACAAAAAGTACAGAGGCCACAGCTTCAGGGGAAAAAAGTATTACAGGGACATCTTGAGTAGTTAATTAAAATCATCACGTGGTTTTTCCCGAGCTTGTGATATGTGTGATATGTCAGCTTTGTTATGGTTTATTTTCCCGTTCTTTCTCATATCTATTTAACATTCACTTTTGTCCTGGTTTTACATTTTAAATTTTATGTTCTTTTTCTTTCAGAGAGTCCCCCAATCACAGAGGCTTCAGACCGCATGGCACCTGGCTGTACCCTGGCCTCCAAGGCCTACCAAGGCCTAGACAGTAAAGACCCAGAAAAGCCAGGGGCAGCCTGGGGAGGAGGCTGGGGTGCTGTCAAGGACCGCCCACAGCCTGGGGCCACTGTGGGGCCTGCTTCTGCTGTGGCCAGGGATGGCTTCCCAGCAGTACCCCCTCCCACAGGCGTCGGGCTCTGCTTTACAGCGGTCCACCCACTGCTTAGCTCCTAGCCTGCTGAGTCCAAATGCGGGATCAGACAGCACCCCCTCCCAGCAGTCCTCCCAGATGACCACAGCCCCTGCACCCCTCTACTCCCGAGTTCACGCATTCCTCCAGCATGGTGCGTACACTGCCATGGGGTGGCCCACCAGTTTGGGTGTCTGTCTCCATAACAGGACATTGACCTTCCCAAAGGCAGGGGCACAAGTCACACCCATTTCTGCCTATGGGGCCTTGCACATAGCCATGCTCCATAAGCGGACATGAACGAAGCAGGGAATGAATAAAGGAACTCATAGATACCGAGACAGACCAGTCCTGGCCGAGTCTGAGAGGCACAGACCAAAATCTCCAGGGGTCGGGCATGCTCGCTGTGCTCCCCACTCAGGCAGCTAGTGGGGCAGGCTGGCCTGCGCTCTGACACCTGCCTGTCCCCCAGCAGGCCAGATGCCAATGTGTCTGGTTTACCAAGGGGAGGACATCAGGCAGTTCTCTGCCTATAGGAGGCAGCTCTTCTTAGGTAAACCCTATGCCCAATGTGCTCAAACTCACAACCCCGAAATCAAGAGGCACATGCTCTACCGACTGAGCCAAATGACAAAAATAAGACACACCAATGGGGTAGCAGAAGTGGGGCAAAAGGGTGGAGTAGGAAGCTGTCGACAATAGGGAGAGATATGATGTTGGGTATGTCAAATGCAAACTTCTTTTATCCTGGTCACCCATTAGCTTCATAGAACTAGTGCCGGGCTTGTGATGCTAACTAACAGAACCAATCATCTGGTGGAGAACTCTCCCCTACTTCGAGGCACTGTCTCCCACTGTGGAAATCTGTTCTTCCTCACTGATGCCTTAGCAAGCAGGACTTGGACATCTTCATATCTGGCTGGCTTCTACTGCACAGCATGTTTTCCAAATTTGGCTCAAGAAAAGTGGACTCGTTTCCCACCTTTCCTTTTTGTTCTAAGCCAGGCTTCCTTTGCACCTGCAGAGATGGCGGTGCTGGGACTCAGGGGTATGAGGTCTACACTTAGGCTGAGAGGCCGAAAAGTGCAGATGGGGAGGTCCCCTGGGGTGTTTTCAGGCAGGCAGGGTCTGGGACAGAGAAAAGACTGCATGGCAGATCCAGGCTCCCCCTCCTGAGACATCACCCACCTTTTGTCCGAAGTAGAGCTTGGTGAAGGTGAAGGTCCTCAAGTGGATGCTCTTTTCCCGGATCTTGGGCTCGAGTTTCTCCCGGAACTTGTTTTCCATGATCATGCTCAGGTAGGGCCAGGTCTGAGAGATGATCTGTGCCAAGAGGAGGCTCTCGGGGGTCAGGTCTGTTTCCCCCACCAAGACTCAGGCCTGCCCAGGACAACCTGACCCAGGCATGGGGGTCCCGTGGCCCTTATGCTGCAGCACCCACAGGCCTGCCTGCCCACCCATTGACCCACCTATCCGTCCATCTGCCCATCAGACATCGCATAACTCCAGCAGTGCTTCTCACCCCTGTCTAGGCAGTGGGACCCCAAGATTTGGTGCTGTTTTGCAGAGCACCATGAAACAGTCACTAAACTGAGTATTATGAAACTTCTGGTTCTGCAGTAAAACAGAAGCTATCAAGGGCAACACTGTGGTGTAATCAAAAAGTAGCAGGTGCCATGGTGGGGCAGGGGCGGGGAAGAGACGGGGGGAGGGGGGGTGCCAGTGAGGGGTACGAAGGGAGCAGCAGCGGCAGTTCTATCTGGGACAAAGTCTTCTCCCCTTCCTTCTCCTGGACCTGGGTCACAGTTCACAGATGCACCTTGCATTCCCCAGACCCATCATGAGAGGAGCCTGAGGCAGTGATGTTTCAGGGCTCTACCACTCCCATCTCTCTCAAGGGCCCTCTTAGGGGCTGGTCCCATCTTCCTGACTCCCTGCTTTGTGGTCTGCCAAGTGCATCTTGAGCACAAAGCTCTTTGGGACACAAGTGGTGCCCCCGTGTGGGGTCCGTCTACACAGCTGTTTCCCCATCCATGCCCTGAGCGGAGGGCAGGAGCCTGGTCCAACCAGTCACAAGTCCCCAGCACCTTGTGTTCAACTCAGTGTCAATGCAAGAAAGGACAGAGCACACAAGCACACCCGTGAACTGGCGGACACACAGGCAGGAAGAACAAGGTCTGTCTCAGGGGCCCTGGGCCCTGCCTTAGTCCACAGAAACCAGGTGACTCCTCTGAAAGGAGCAGCCCACTTCCTTCAACTTCTGTCTGCTGGCTGGGAGCAGTTTCTGACCCACGCGGCCATGACAGATCTGGTAACACAAGACTATCAGCCTTGGCTCAAAAACCATCAGAAAATCCTTTTTTATAACTCAAGTCATTCCTGCTATGGACTTTTCCAACCAGAACAGAGGCAAGGTCTCTATAGAAAAAGTCCTGAATCAGGATACCTGAGGGGGTGGGAAGGTACTGGAGTCTCCACAACTAGGAGACAGTTTTGGGCTCACCAGGCAGGGGCCAGACTCTGTTTCCTCATCTGTAATAAAAGGCCAGACATGGAGTCACAGAGCAGGGCCCGAGGGCGTGACCTGCAGGATCCAACAGTCGTCATACTGATGATGACAGTGTTCCTGACCTCTGGGCCCTGTGGTGCCTTCATTACCTGACAGATCCTCACAACCTCCCAAGGCAGGGACCATAATTATTCCCCACGCACAGATGAGGGACCGGCTCTGAAAGCCTAGGAACCCTGCGGGAGGGTGCCGAGTCAGCAGAGGCAGATCCAGGCTGGTCACAGGCAAAGGGCAGCTGCGGTGGGATACCGCCTCCTTTCCTGGGAAGCCCTGATCCTGGCCTCCTGCCGGGATGCGTTTTTCTCTATACTTCCTGGTGTTTTCTAACATTTCTGCTCTGAGTGTGCATTAATTTCACACTAAATAAAGAGACTTTTTTAAAACTTTGTAAAGAGAGTCACTGGCAAGGAGAAGAACCCTGAGGGTTACTGCCAACAGGCCTTTGTCTGTGGCACAGCTCCCATCTAGGGTCGGGTCACTGAGCCCAGGGGCACCAAGGGGACCAGGCCCAGGAGGCCGGCCCCGCCAGGCCCACCTCAGCCTTACCTTGTTGGCCCACTCGACCCGCTCCACATCGGGGAAGTGGATCTAGGGAACAGAAAGCGCAAGGGTCAGACTCAGCCCCTGCCACGCCCCCCCCAGACCCTGCCTCGCAACCAGCGGTCCCAGCTCCCACCCCACGTTTGCCTCTGCTCTGCCTCCCCGCCCCGCTCAGCGCTCGCTGGGCACCACCAGGAGACTCCGCCAGCCCTGCCCTGGGGCTCACTGCCCAGTGGAGCAGGCGACAAGCGGCCAGACCGCACCAACGGCGCCCCGAGGCTCGCGTGTGGGTGATTCTGGGCAGACTGGCCCAGCAGCCCCGGGGCTGGAAGGGCGGGCCGGAACCCCCTGTTTGCTTATGCAAATAAGCCCCGCCTTCTGGGGGGAAACGTGGAACCCCCAACGGGCTTGACTCCTGGCCACTTCCGTCCCCCTTAGTCTTTTAATGACACAAGTAATCATGGCCTCTGGAGAAAAATTAGAAACTGTAGGTGAGCAGAAGGAACGATTTTTTTTTTTTTAAGATTTCACTTATTTATTTGACAGAGATCATAAGCAGGCAGAGAGGCAGGCAGAGTCGGGGGTGGGGTGTGGGGAGCAGGCGCCCCTCCGAGCAGAGAGCCCGACATGGGGCTCGATCCCAGACTCTGGATCACGACCCCAGCTGAAGGCCATCCAGGGGCCCCAAAGGCATTATTATCGGAGAGTGCTGAGTGACAACCACCATTAACAGGTGGCTGCGTCTCCTTCCAGCCTCTTGTAGAAATAAGCATATGTAGTTTTCACAGAAATTCAGGTCAGTGTTTGGTTGTCCACTTTTTTTCACTTAGCAACAGGTAGGATGGTGGTGATTCCTAAGGTAACAACTGCCAATCTGAAAGGCTGATAAGGGGATCATGCTGTTTGCCTAGGCAACAGGGGGATGGGGAGTGCCCCTACCCAGATCCTGTCCTCACACAGGAGCTTCCTTCAAGTCACAGCCCCCAGCCACATCCCTGGGTTGCCCGGCAGGGGGGCGGGGGTGGAGGGTTGGCAGGGTGACAATCCTATCACCTTTGCATGACCTGATTCTGATGGTTCTGAACCCCTTCCCTGCCAGAGTCTCAGTCTCCACCAGTATCTGCTGAGTTTCTCATAGACCCCCCAGCCCAGCCCCCAAGTTTTCAGGGACAAACGGGCAAGACTGTACTGGTGCCTGACACAAAAGGTGATCAGTAAAATGGCAGCAATGGCCATTTCTGTTGCCAAGTCCTCAGAGCACAGGCCAACTCAGGATCACATTCACGGTGGGCAGAGGACCTCCCAAGGCCAGGAAAGGAAATATGTCCATGCGGTTCACACACCTAGTGCACACCAGGCCTTGGGGTAGCTCTGGGGGTGCCCTGAAGGCCCAAACATAGACCCTGGCATAGAACACTATGCCCAGGAGTATAATTTAATTCCTTTAGGAATCTGACTTCTTAAAAAAAGATTTGGAGTGAGGAGAAGGGGCTGAAGGAGAGTGGGAGGAAGAGGGAATCCTAAGCAGACTCCCCACTGAGTGCAGAACCCAGTGCAGAGCTAGATGTCACGACCCTGAGATCATGACCGGACCCAATATCAAGGGTGGGTGGCTTAACTGACTGAGCTACCCAGATGCCCCTTAGGAGCAGTTTTTAATAGCCTTGAGAAGTCAGAGAAGCCCAGTGCTTCTGGGACTCCCAGAACATCATGCCCTTCTCCCAGCCTCAGTTTCCCCAGTTCTGGACAATGATACATACTAACTTGAAGAAACATCTAATATTCCCAGGTGCTAAAGGAAAATCACTGCCTGGTTCCCAGAGGGGAGCTGACCCAGTCCATAGGAACAGAAGGCAAAGAGGGGAAAGGGATCTGGGGGAAGTGGACAGGAACTAGGGCTGGCCCATCCAGTTCACTGGGGAATAGCAGCATATTCACCAGACACTCCCTGCTGCTCCCATCCTGGGTTAGGTCCCAAGTACGTACCAGGCAAAGGGAGCTGTATCACACCTCCCAGCACTAACATAACAACTCCATGTGGGACTGAAACTGACATCCCCATTCCTCTTTGATTGCTCCATTCATCACCATCTTTGACTTCACTTCTTCCAGGAAGCCTTTCCTGATCTCTCAAGTCAGAGATAGATGTCCCTTCTAGGTGTCTGCTGGTTCTCCATTGTGGCTTTTAATAGACCTCATTAGAGCTGCTGGGTCTTACTGCTTGCCTCCTTACTAGCCTGCAAGCTCTAGTGGGCTGACTCAAACTTGTTCCCTATTAGGGCCTGACACTGGCATATGACTATCTTAATAAATATTTGTGGAATGAATGAATGCATAAATGAATGCAAGCTTCTTGCCTTCCAACAGCTCCCAGGCTGGTAAAGGAAGCAGGCAATTAACAGACCATTCCAGTATAGGATCATATCAAGGTGCAGGGAGTGGGACCCTCACAGAGGAGAAAGGTGGGCTTTCCCTGGCACTCTTGGGCCTCTTTTGCCCAAGCCTGCTGGCTGGACCCCTCCCTCTCCTCTTTCCATCCTGACCACTATACTCCCATCCTGCCCTGGGGCATACCTAATGTGTATATCCCCTCCACCTCCTACTCCCACCTCTCCAGGGGAGACCCAGGGGAGGTTCGGCACCCCTAGGAGCTTGTTCTGATCTCCTGCACCCTGGAAAAGTGATCCAGCCTGGCAGGTCCTACCCTGGCCACATGTGGGAGCCAGTCAGACTCCCAGACTCAGATTCCTGAGCCGCCTTTCACATCTACTGAATCAGAGTGTTTCTAGGTGGGGCCTTGCAATTTATTTTTAAACAGCTCCTGGCATGATTCTGGACATCCAGCAGAGTTGGTTGTATCATTGTATCAATGACCAGCCCAGCTCTTGCATTAGAGTGGCCCACACTCACACTGACTGTGTGGGCAGCAGCGGAGTGCCCGGGGCCCGCATTGTTTTCCTGTTTTCATGTTCTCTTGGCCAACCACACTAGTGTTTGAGGCTCTTTGCTAAGAGACTCCTCTAGAGAAAGAGTCTGAATGCCCTGATGAGAGCAATTCAGGCCAAGAAAATAAGAGATCAAGTCAGCCTCTTCTGCCTCAGGCACCCGGCCAGCTCCCCTCTATCTGAATTTCACCACCTGTCAGGTCTCCCCAGTGAGCCAAATCCTGAGCCAGGCCACCTTCTCTGTGACTGCTGCAGAGTAAGTCCTGGGCCAGGAAATGACATCAGAGAGGCAGACACTTACAGAACAACCACTCAGCCCCAATGCTCCCTGGAGACCAAGGAGTCTTTTTTCCATTATAATTGGCCTTTTAAAACAATCTTTCCCTACTTCAAATTCTCGAAGTTATTCCATGTTTTTAATCTGTTGACTTTATATTTTAGCTTTGCACTTAGGTCTTCAATCTGTCTGAAAGTTTTATAGCAGGTAAGATAGGCATAGAATTTCATATCTCTCCAGACTCTAAGACAAATTTTTAATAACACATAATCAAAAAAAAAAATTCCATCTTTCCTCCTGACTTGTGAAGCGACTTTTCTCATATGTCAGCTTCTTCTGTGTACTCTGGTGTGTTCCTGGACTTGGCATTGAACTCCATGGTTTGAGTGCCTGTTTCCTGCCAGCACCACACCATACTAATCACTGTAGCTTTGTAGCATGACCCAGGGTAGGGGGAATCCTCTCTGTTTGCTTTTCTTTTTCAAACCAACTTAGCTAATAGTATTTATGTTTCCAAAATGAATTTTAGAATCTTGTCCATCTTCCCTCCAATAATCCTCCTGAGATTTTGACTGGAATTTTTTTAAAGATTTTATTTATTCATTTGACAGAGATCACAAGTAGGCAGAGAGGCAGGCAGAGAGAAAGGGGGAAGCAGGCTCCCTGCCGAGTGCCCGATTTGGGGCTCGGTCCCAGGGTCCTGACCTGAGCCAAACGCAGAGGTTTCAACCCACTGAGCCACCCAGGCACCCGAATGGAATATTTTTGAATGTATACATTTGTGGGAAAACGTATAGCTTTACAATATTAAGTTTTGCATCCACGAACAGAATATTTCCCTTTATTAACTTACATCTGGTTGCATTCACATTTAAGATCATAAGTCTTTTTTTATAAAAATCCCATTTTTTTTGTTAGATTACTTAGGGGGTTTATGGTTATTAAAAATGGTATTTCATTTTCTGTGCAACTTTGTTAAAATTTTTTCTTGGTTCTAATTGTTCATTAATTCTCATAGGTTATTTATATATAATCTCCAATAACCTTTTTTTTCCTTACACTTCTTATTTCTCTTAAGTTTGTCTTCATTGGCCAAGCCCTCTGGTATCACACCAGACAGTGATGGTGACAGCAAGCAGCTCTATCTTGTTCCTGACATCAAACAGTTTTTCCATGAAGCATGCTTTTCACTGTAGATTTTTAGAGGACAGCTTCTATCAGATTGAGGATGTTCTTTTCGATAGCTAAATTTCCAAGAGCTTTTGTTAGAAATGGGTATTGAGGGGTGCCTGGGTGGCTCAGTGGGTTAAACCTCTGCCTTTGGCTCAGGTCATGATCCCAGGGTCCTGGGATGGAGTCCCATATCGGGCTCCCTGCTCAGCAGGGGGCCTGCTCCCCCCCCCCCCCGCTGCTCCCCCTGCTTGTGCCCTCTCTCCTTCTCTCACTGTCAAATAAATAAATTCTTTAAAAAAAAGAAATGGGTATTGAACATTCAACACTTTCTCAAATCTTTTGAGATAATCGTGTTATTTTTCCCTTTCGTTCATTAAGGTGGCCAGCTTAACTGATTTCTTTATAAAACAAAACCATCTCTAGTTCTTGGGATAAGTCCCATTTGAAGCAGTACATATAGTTAGTCTGATATCACATTTAGGTTTTATACACTCACGATTCAAAGTGATACCTACAATTTTTGGTTTTGTACAATCCATATCTAGTTTTGGTATAAAGATTTTACAATAAATTAGGGGCGCCTGGGTGGCTCAGTGGGTAAAGCCTCTGCCTTCAGCTCAGGTCATGATCTCAGGGTCCTGGGATTGAGCCCCGCATCAGGCTCTCTGCTGGGCGGGGAGCCTGCTTCCTCCTCTCTCTCTGCCTGCCTCTCTGCCTACTTGTGATCTCTGTCTGTCAAATAAATAAATAAAAATCTTAAAAAAAAAAAATAAATAAAATAAAGTTAGATCCTCAACAGCTCTATTTTGTGGTACCTTCAAAAATACTAGCTGCTTGGGGCGCCTCGGTGGCTCAGTGGGTTAAAGCCTCTGCCTTTGGCTCAGGTCATGATCTCAGGGTCCTGGGATTAAGCCCCGCATCGGGCTCTTTGCTCTGCATGGGGCCTGCTTCCTCCTCTCTCTGCCTACTTGTGATCTCTGTCAAATAAATAAATAAAATCTTTTAAAAAAAGATTTTACAATAAATTATAACATTAGTGATAAAGCTTTTCCATATCCTGTTTTCTGAAACAACCTGTAAACAATAGAATTACCCGATTAGTGAAGTGTAGTGTTTCTTACCTATAAAGCCATCATAATCTGAGGCTTTTGGAATGGGAAATTACCTTTTCTCTCTTCAGTGGTCAATGGTGTATTCAAGGTCTACTCATCTCTTATTGTGGTAATCTGGGCATTTCTAGAAATGTATCTAGTTCATCTAGGTTTTCAAATGTATTGATATATATTTGTTTATACTTAATATCTTATTTTTAATCTGCTTTACCTGTAGTTATTTCTGCCTGTTCATTCGATTTTATTTTCATATTTTTCTATTAATAGATCAAACTTGACAAAGGTTTTGCCCATTGCACAAATCTTTTCAGAGAACTAACTTTAGTTAATAATTCTTTCCCCTTTACATTTATAATCAAAATTTTTGTTCATTTTCAACATTATATGTATTAATTCTTTCTCTATCCCTTTGATCTAAATCTGTTGCTCTTTTATGTTCTTAGAGTTGAAGAATTTGTTTCAGTTTTTGGTTTATTCAAATTCAAATTTAGAAATTCCCTTATGATTTTTGCCATTGTATTTTCATTATTCAGCTCCTTGTCTTTTCATAATTTCTAATATGACTACCTTTCAAACAATGATTTTTAAATAGTGTTATTTTTAAATATGTAGACATATGAGATTTCTAAGGCTATTTATTGTCTTCTGATTCCTTTTCTTTATGGTCTGCACAGTCTGTAGGATAGCAATCCACTGGAATATATTGATAATTCCTTTGTGGCCTAGTGCATGCTTAATTCCTGTGACTACTCCATATATGATCAAGTTATTAATCATGTCCTTTGTAAAAAAAAAAAATCATGCCCTTTCAATATTCTTTATTCTTGTTTCCTCTTTGTCTACTTGATGTATCATTTTCAGAGAGGAATGTGTTAGAATTGCCAAGCCCAGCTATGGATTTATCTACTTCTCTGTGCAGTTCTCTTGGGCTGTTGGTTTACATTTCAGCTTTATTTTATGCAGCAAATACATGTCCACGATTGCTGTGTTACCTTTTTCATTACTGTTCCTTTTATGCTATAACATCCTGGTCTTTAGAATGTATCCAAGTTACATTCTATTTTGTCTAATATGAAAATTGCCATTCTCCCTTACTTTTGTTTCAGATTTACCCAGTTGTATCTTTTTCCACCCTATTTTCAACCTTCTTTGGTTCATGTTATCTCATGTCACTTAAAACTCACCTTAATCCCTTATCAATCCCATTGTACAGATGAGAAAAGTAAGGCTCAGCAGGGTTGCTCACAGTCACCAGCTATGGAGTCCAGAGCTAAGACACAGACCCAGGTCTGTCTCACCACCAAGTCTACTTCTGCACCTGGCCGCTCTCACTCCTCTTAAGAAAACCTTAGAGCCGACTATGTTTTCCTCTTTTACAGAAAGTCTAATTTAGCAGAGTA
Source organism: Taxidea taxus jeffersonii (assembly GCA_003697995.1). Classification (NCBI taxonomy): domain Eukaryota; kingdom Metazoa; phylum Chordata; class Mammalia; order Carnivora; family Mustelidae; genus Taxidea; species Taxidea taxus. The sequence goes on from RCUC01154270.1 coordinate 17,518, forward strand.
TTGCCCTCACAGTACCTGAGTCTTCACTGGTACACCATGCTTTATAGTTTACAAAGGACATTCTACAGATAACTTTCATTTCACCTTCCTAATACTCCATAAGGTGCACAGCAAAGGCACAATCATCCCCATTTTACAGATGAGGAGAGGTTCAGAGACAAGTTGGTACCCACCCAGGTCACCCAGGTGACTGGAACTCACATTTCACCTGCATACAATTTGAGCCCAGCCTACAAACTTTTTCTCCCCGTCTCCTGCACCTGAAGTGTCAGCATGTGAGGTCCACATCTTAGTGTCAAAGTATTCCTTGTTGCGTTTAAAAGTTCACCTCTGACAGCCTCGGTTTTCTCATCCACAAGATGGGTACAATGCTGCCAGTTTCAGAGTCCCTGAGATGACTCATAGACATCATAAGACAATGCATGTGTGGTGCTTGGTTCCCTCCCTGGCTCAGTACAAATGCTCCAGAAGCGGTGACTGTTGTTGGCAGTTGTCAGATGCCTGAGATGCAGACACTTGGACACCTCTGTCCTCAGGTGCATGTCAAGAACAATGTCTCCTCGGCTATGTGTCCAGCTCTGTCTGATCCAAAGCCCTGCAAATTGTCTACGGGACCTCCAGACGCCTGTGGCTCAGCGCTTTGGAAAGCCACAGAGAAGGGAGAAGAGAAAATGAGAGAACACAGTGAAGGTGCCTCAGGCTGGAGAAGGACGGCAGTTGAGGGTTGTTTTCTTAGCCTCTGCTGATTGGCTGAGGGGTGCGCCGCAGACAGCCTGGGTCCAATGCCTGTGAGGCACCTGCATGAAACTGCCCAATGCAGGGAGGGCTCCATGGTGAGGTGTGGCAGAGGGATCCAATCAGAGCCTCTGTGCATGTCTTTCCTCCCTAAGCAAAGGAAGGAAAGGCAGAAAAAGACTGGATGCCCGTGCTCTGGCTGAGTCCTGAAATCACTGAACTTTTGTTCCAATACTTCACAAGGCTGGGGATCCCTGAGACCAGCTGGCAGGGAGACACCCACAGCTCCTGGCGATGCAAAGCGCCAGACTCAGGCAGGGGGTCTCCACCACCTGGAGAGCCCCTTAAGACATGGATTCTTGGGGAGGGCCCTCTGAGATTCTGATCCAGGAACCTGAAGCCTTTGGGCAGGGGCCCAGAAACGATAACGAGCTCCCTGGTTGTTCTGATCGAGGTGGTGGAGAGTGAGGGACAGTGAATGCTCAGGGCTGGCTGGAGGACCTGCTCAAGCCCTGGAAGAAAGTGGCTCCTCCACCCTCTGGGGCTCCTGACTAGGGCTCCAAAGTCACAGTCTGTGTCTCCAGCTGTCACTCTTGGGAGAATACTGCTTTGTCTTCAAATTCTTACCAGCAGCTTATGGACCTCGATTCTTTTACAAAGGGAGTATCTTTTGTGCCACAATGAGCAAGGGGAGGCAAGAGCTAGCAGATAAAAAATACCACTAGTCTGCCTGGCTTTTTTGGGTGCTGCCCCTGCCCCTAAAATGTGAGCCACTCCCACCCCCCAGCTGCTTTCTCTAGCCAGACACCAGGCGTAAGAAGTGCTGCCGTGGGTCCCTGAGGAGCAGGGTCTTGTCCTGACCCCCTCTCTGCAGCCTCAGGTTTCTCCTGATTGAGGGAAGTGAGGCCGCCATGCCTCTGCTTCCCAGGTCTACAATCAGGAGATGATGAATGCGAATCCCCCTCAATGGAGACACACTCAGAACTCTAGCATGGTTCATCCCACAGAACATGAACACTACCCTGACTGATGTACTACAGGTGTGAGCACTTCCCCAAAGCAGGCCTGGAAAATCTCAAAGTTGCCCTGGCCTGTGGTCAAGTAACCAGGACCCTGGCTGCCTGCCCTTCCCCCTCCAGTGCCCCTCAGAGAAGCTTAGAAAGATGGGGGGCCTCCCCCAGCCCCTGCTGGGCCTCCCTAAAGCTGACTTACATCTGCTATTGGTGTGCATGGGCCAAAGCCTCCCAGGCAGAGTGGCTCATGTTTTAATGACAGCAGTTTTTGGGCAATGGAGGTAACCAGAGCTCAGAACAGAGATAGAGACTAAAGCAAAGTCAAGTCCAAAGCAGAATTCCAGGCATGCAGAGGCCATGACAAGGGTGTGGCACATTAGTGCTTCATCTCCAGGTGGTTGTGTGCTTTATCTCTTAAACCCTTTAGGAAAAATGATCCTACTGCAGCCAGGCAATGAGCCAGAGGGATGCCTGCAGCCATCAGAGCCAGAGCCCAGGCAGGACTCACATCCAGGCTGGGAGGGTGGGGTAGCAGCTTTGGGTCACCAGACCCTCTCAGGAGGCAGGGGGTGTGGGACAGCTGCACTTAAAGGGCCTGCCTGTCACCAGGCCAACCTGGCTTCCTCCCTGTCACAGGGATGGTAGCTCCTCCTGTGGGAGCAACCTCGGACCGACACCCAGATGTAGAGAGGTACAGAGAAGTGGGTCTCCTTATACCTCAAAAACCTGAGACACACACCCTCAGAATGACACAGACACAGCCACAGAATCACACGAACACACAAGGACACAACCTCTTTGCTGGGACAAAAGCCTCACGGTTCTTCTCTGCACCAGTGGGCATATTCTTATGCTCACATGCCCACAGACTCAAGCTGATGCTGCCAATTCTCTCCCACACTCAGAGAGGAGAGGAGCCCCTTCACTCCAGGTGTCACCCGGGGAAGTCCTACACAGGGAGGCCCTGTGGCTCTGGTCTTTCCAGATAGGCCTGCCCCGTGGTGCCTATTTGGTGGTTCCTCCTCTGCTGGAAAATGGTCCCTTATTTCACACCTTTTTTCCTAGTAAAGCACAGCCTTTGACCCATTTTCTCTCTGTTCTTGAGAACCTTTAACCATAAAAACGGCTTTTAAATCTGTCCACTGTTCTGCTTTAAATCTCCTGGCTAAAAGTGCTTTAAAGGAAAAATTTTTGCCAACTTGAAATTCTGCCTAATGCTGTTCTAAAATCCACAGGCTCTTTAATAACGCACCTGGCTCGCAGACTGGCCTGAGTCACCTGGACCCAGGAGGAGGACTCCTCGTGGGAAAGACTGCAAAGGCAGCCACTGGGGACAAGAATCCTGGGGACGAGAGCCTCTCCCCTTTGCTGAGGAAGGAGGGCTTGGTGCACAGAGGGGCTGCCCTGAGCCGTCCACAGAGGCGTTTTCTTCAAGGAGACCTGAGAGTAATTGTGGGTGACCAGAGAGTTCCATCAACAGTTGGGTTTGGTAACGCCCAAAGGTTAAAAAAAAAAGTATCTTTTCTTTTTTTAAGATTTTTATTTATTTGACAGAGATCACAAGTAGGCAGAGAGGCAGGCAGAGAGAAGGGGGGGGAAGCAGGCTCCCCACTGAGCAGAGAGCCCAATGGAAGCAGGGCTCAATCCCAGGACCATGGGATCATGACCTGAGCCGAAGGCAGAGGCTTTAACCCACTGAGCCACCCAGACCCCCGCCCCAAATGTATCTTTTTGCTTATCAAACTAGTATAGGCATTCCTCAGAGGTACTGCAGGTTTGGTTCTAGATCATTGGGATGAAGTGACTATTACAATAAAATAAGTCAAATGAATTTTTCAGTTTCCCATATAAAAGCTATGTTTACATTACACTCTAGTCTATTAAGTGTGCAATAGTATGTTAAAAAAATGTATATACCTTAATTTAAAAAATACTTTATTGCTAAAAATGTTATCCATTCCCTGAGCTTTCAGGGAGGCATACTCACTAATCACAGATCACCAAATATAATGATGATGAAAAAGTCTGAATTACTGCAAGGATTACCAACATGTGACACAGGGACATAAAGTGAGCAAATGCTGTTGGGAAAATGTGTTGATAGACTCGCTCGTTGCAGGGTTGCCACAAACCTTCAATTTGTTAAAAAAAAAAAATGCCATTATCTGCAAAGTATAATAAAATGATGTATGCCTTAGAAGACCAAAACGTATAATCCCTGATGCTGATGAGGCCACAGTGAAGAGGGAATGAGAATCTTCAAGGTGTTCCTAAGCATTTTTTTAAAAGATTTTATTTATTTATTTGGGAGAAAGAGCACAAGCATGAGCATGGAGAGGGGGAGAGGAAGAGGGAGAAGCAGGCTCCCTTCTGAGCAGGGAGCCCAATGTGCGGCTCAATCCCAGGACCCCGAGATCATGACCTGAGCCAAAGGCAGACGCTTAACCGGCTGAGCCACCCAGGAGCCCAGGTGTTCCTAATCATTGACATGAGTTTAACATGTAGGAATCCATGGTAAGGAACTTGGGAAACATGGACTAAGATTCCTTTACAGCACTCACTGTAGGGCCCAAGGGACAGACTTTTCCTGAGAGCCTACTGTGTACTAAGCACTCAGAGAGGAACTGAGGGAACAGACGTGAGCAGGAAACACACCTTTGCCCCAGAAGAGCATTCAGTCTGAAGGAAAAGTCAGACACAAAAATCAGCAGGTGCAAGTGCAGAAAGGAAATGGGGTGACACAGGCTCCGGATGCTGTGGGGGCCCCGAGGAGTAGGATCTGAGAGTGGGGAGGCCTGAGCTTGGACTTGAAGGAAAGGTCAAGGGAGCCAGGCTGGCAGGTCAGGAGGAGAAAATCCAGACAGATCTAGGAGATGCTGCCCGCCTCGGCTAGCCACAAGAGGAGGACACGCTGGGAAAAAAACAGATCATCAATTCTAATGAAATGGTTCAAGCAGCGCAGGGTACATTCATGTGAAGGATAGCATAATCCTTAAACAGGTTTTTTTGGAGAATGTTGGTAATATAATATTACAAACAAAAAAATAGGAAAAAGAAAAAAAGGCATAAGTTTTTTAAAAAACTGTTTTTAACTTTCCATACAAAAGAAGTACACACAAATAGAACGGTGTGTTTCTGGGTGGAGGGACTGTAAACACTTGTCCTAATTCTCTTAGGCCATTTCCAAATGTTCTACAATGGGACTACTTTCACTTTTATAACCAGAAAAGCAGATTTTTTTTTTTTTTTTTACCAATTTACAACCAATGACTTAAAAAACTAAACACAACCCAGGCAAAAGAATGGAGTGGGTGACTCTGGGGTTTTTAGACATCCTGTGTCCCTGAAAAGTCCCTGGCCCTCTACTCTGAGCATCTGGGGGTCTCCTGGTGCACTGGAAAGGGGCTTCTAGGGCAGGAGTGGCACCCCAGCTCCAGCCCTGACTCCTTGTGTGGTCTGAGGGGGTGAACTCTCCTTCCCTTGGTTTGAAGCACAGGGGAAAGAGAACAGGGCTTTCCCCTTTATTAGTTCCCACTGGGCCAGAAAACATTTTCATTCTTCTCTATTTGCGGTAAAGGAGGAAGAAGAGAGAAAGCCCTTTCCTCAAGCACGTGTGAACACACTGGAGCTGTAAACTCCAGGTTTCCCTCAATTAAAAACCCCTGGATCTCTCCCAGGGGGAGAAACTCTGAATGGAGGGGTGGGAGGGTCAGGAAGGGGGCAGGGAAGCCTAGGTCCCAATCCCCTGCTCCTTTGTGTAGCTGGGTTGTGGCCTTCAGGGCACAGCACACAGCTGCCAGCAGTGCCCCCAGAGTGACTGGGGCCATTCCCACTGAAGTACCAGCTCAATCTGCTGTCAAGACCAGGCTAGGAGGCCGATGGAAGCTGGGGACCAGCTCTCCACACTTCCTGCCCACCAGACAGTGGGCCACGACAGAAGAGCAGGACAATGGTTGTCCCCTGCCTTGGCCCTGAGCCTTATCCACAACATGAACTCCCCCCTTACCAAGGTCCTCAGATACTTGGCTCGGAGAAAAGGTTGCTGTGGACACTTCTGTTGCAGAAAAATTCAGCCCCTTATACCTAAAGCAATGAGAAGTCCCATGTGAGTCTGGGTATCACAAATTGCTGTCCCAGAATCTGCTCACCTCAGAATGAGCTTATGAACTCAAGTGACCAAACCTGCCCTGAGGCTTTCTCAGAGCCTTGCCCTGCCACCTCCGAGAACTGATCACACTAAATCAGGAAAGGCGGTCTAGCAGGTCTGAATCCTCACCCAGACCAGGGATTCTTTGCGAGCGGGGGCCGTGTGTCACACATATCATCATGGGCCTGACACACTGTAAGACCTCAAGAGATGCTTGCTGACTGCATATAGGAATGAACACGCGGATGCCTAACATCTCTGTGTTGGGCCTGGAGGGGCGGATGCCCACATTCTGCCCCTCTTCTTGCCCAACCCTGGCCCAAGACATGAGAAGTCCATGAAGCATCACAGAGATGTGGGGCAGAGAGACCCAAGGGGCATGACTAAAATGTGCTGTGCCTCTTCCTTCCCAAGGACAAGACTGACTCCCAGCCATACTCAGGACCTCGCAGGGCTGCAGGGACCTCACAAGTAAGAAGTCCCCTGGCTCCAAGTGGATGTTTAAGACCAGGTCCCCAAGCATGGGCTCTGAGAACTGAGCTAATCCGAGTGGCCTGCCCAGCTCAGAGCTGCCACTCCATTTACTTCCTCTAATTAACCAGAGTGTCAGTACAGGAGGGATGAGAGCCTGGGCCCTGACAGATGGCTGCTCCACCCACAGAAGGAATGTCAGGCTCAGCCCCAGGGAAGCAACGCACTCAGCCCTGGTCCTCTGCCTGAATGCTGGCAGGTGGCCTGGAGGAGACCATCCCAGGGACACTGCTAGGAGCCCTTGAGTGCACCCTGCTTTGCGTGAACCAATTTAGATGATGGGTAGGCAAGGAACGCTGCCGAACAGTGTCCTGGGGGCCAGTGGCAGGAGAGAAAAGCCAATTGGAGACTGAATCATGATGGCAGACTCCAACCCCTGAAAGGACTCCACAGAGCATCTCCTAAAGCCTCGCCATTTTCAGAGGGGAATCAGGAACCCCGAAACACAGGGGACCTTCTCAAGCCTCCCACCCGTGAATGAGCATCGGACTCCAAGTCCGTACCTGCCACCACACCACATCAGCCCCACCCCCATCTCAGCAGATACAGTTAATTGTCCCCATCAAAGCTGCCAACTGATTGCTATCAGCTGGCAGGAGAGAGCAAGCCTGGCTGGAGCAGAGTCCACAAACAGACATGTTTGCTAGTGAGACACACTCAGTGATGAGTGTCAGACGAGGGAAAGGTCCCATCAGGAGGCCTGGGAGACTGAGAATCTCCCCCCATCCCCTGCCCAGCGAACGCTGCCGGTGCCTCCTCTCCATAGACAGCATCTCCGGCCAGGCCACAGTCGCCTGCAGAAGCAAATTCCTGGGGCCTGTGGTGAGACGGGATGGCCAAGCGGGGCCTTCTCCAGCTCTGCAGCAGCAAGGGCTTCACTTTCGGCTCTCTGCTTTCGCTAGTCCCCAGCCTCAGCAGGGTTGGCTCACACAAGAGGCTCTTCATTCCCCGAAAAATAGACCTAAATACTTTGTGCCAGATCTATACAAAAAAATCTATCCCAGACCATTCACACACAGAGACACATATAACACTCACACATGAACAGTAAGCAGCAGCTGCTCTTCCGTTCAGAGCGGGAGCAGTAGAAGCAGCGTGGCCCACTCCCTCCAAGGGACCAGCCACATGCACTCCACAAGAGAATCCACAGCTTCTTTACCTGTGACCCCTTTTAAGGTGGAGGAATCCTTTCTTCCAGCTAGCTCCTCCATGGAAGGCAACCAGAGGAGGAGCAGGGCAGTGTGATGTTTGACCCGAAACAACCGCCTTTCACAGGTGGGGACACTGAGGCTCAGGGAGGGAAAGGACTCACTAAGATCACCTGGGGGCAACAGCTTGGAACAATGTGTTGAGGAGGAGCCCTGACTTCACTGAGAACTAGACATGGCCACCAGGGCCTGGCAGGGGAGGCTTGTTCCAGCTCAGCCTGGCCTGGGCCTCCACCCCCTCACAGGGGCTTGGTACAATGTAGAACTAGATGCCCTTTCCAAGCAGCAGGTGGGCTGGATTCCCCACATCCCTTCACTGGGAGCTGCCATGCAGGGGACGACTTGCAGGGCTGTGCCTGAGTAGTAGCCAAGACCCTCCACTCCTCATCAACTCCTGCCCCTCCCTGCCAACTATGGGCTTGTCATCTGTTGTTTTGTAAAAATATTTCTTGAGACCAAAGGAGGTCGTAAGTCATCGACCCTGCTTCCGTGCAAGGCAATCAATTCTCCAAACAGGGAAACAACATGCTGAAAGGCCCATGTATAGGATAAGGACACCCATGCTCTAAAGTCGTGGGCAAGGAGCACACTGCCCCGGCTGTACCCAGAGCCATGGCTTTCTGATCTGGTCTCTCTTCTCCAGCTTTATTCCTCCCCTCGTGCTGCTTTTTACAGGGTCTTTCCAAAGCCTTTCACAGGCTCCTTGTGAACTTCAGAATCAGGCCCAACCTCTATCAAGCCCGCCTCAGTGTGGCCCCTGTCTGTCAGCCCCTACTACACACTTCAGCCAAGCAAACCAAACCACACAGTACCCCCTCATACACTGGCCATGGTGCGCTTCTGTGCTGTGCTTGAAAGCACAAAAGGCCTTTGAATCCCCCAGCTTTGAATCCCCTTCACAGCACCACTGCCTCAATCCAAAAGGCAATCCAGGCTGGGCCCACCAGCCAGGAGAGTCTAGAGAACACAAGCTGAGGCCAGGCCCTTCCCAAGACTCTGCCAAAGAAGAGGGAGGCTATGGTCTGGGGACAATCTGCTATGGAAATCAAGTGGGATGTCCTTCACTCCACACTTTCAACCCTTGGCTGGACCTCTTCAGGCTCTCTCTGGCTTCCCTGAGACCTCCATGGCAATTACCATATTGCATCTACTTCCTGCTCCAGACTGCCCTCTTGGAAGGAGAGATGCCATTATCTTCCTCTGTGTGTCCCTATGCCCAGCTGGGTCAGGCCTGGGGTATAGTTTATGAGGTAAGGTAGCTTCTTGTGTTGCTTTACGCATCAGGCCGAGCTCCCTGTTGGCTAGTTTCACATTGCTTCTGGTGTTTAAGTGCATGGAGGCAGGTGGGGGGGGGGGTTGGGGCATGTCAATGCCCCTACAGCATCTAATTCTTGTCTCAATTTCAGAAACATTGCCTTTTGTACACAACCAAGTGTATGGAGGTGTTCCCTAATCCAAGAAAGGGCAGAAAGGGAGGCCTGTTACTAAGTAAGCCCTCACAAGCCCACCCTCATGGACTGAAGCCACCACAGGGTCCCAACAGAGGTATGACAGGCATCCAGGACTCCCTCAACAATGAGCAAGGCACGTGGATAGGTCCCGGCCTGCTCTCTGGATCCAGATCTTTCAGGATTACATACCCCCAAAGAATAATCAGCATAATCACATTTGGGAGACAGGCCCCAAATACCATTCCCATGGCTGCTCCCCTATGGAAGTTGTCATTGTGCTTCTTTATTGTGCACCTTTAATAGAAGTTTTGGGCCCCCTCATCCTCAGTATATGTAAACCAATTTACAAAACTGTACTCAGTCCGTGTATTAAATATCAGTGTTTTGCAGTGAGCCATATTCCCCAAACTCTTATGTTGAAATCCTAACTGCCAGTACCCCAGAATGTGACTCTTTTTAGACAACAGGGTCTTTAAATAGGTGATCAACTTAAAATGAGATTATTAGGATGGGCCCTAACCCAATCTGACTGGTGACCTTGTAAGAGGAGGACATTTGGGCACAGATATGTACAGAGGGAAGACCCTATGAAGACATGGGGGAGACAGCTACCTACAAACCAAAGAGAAGCCTTAGAAGAAGCAAAGAGTGCTGATGCCTCGATCTATATGAATTTTTGTTGTATGTCTGTGCTACTTAGTTATAGCAACCGTAGCAAACTAATATAGTAAGGCTTAATTTCTCTTGTTTTTTTTTTTTAATATTTTATTTATTTATTTGACAGAGAGAGAGAGAGAGATCACAGGCAGGCAGAGAGGCAGGCAGAGAGGGAGAGGGGGAAGCAGGCTCCCTGCTGAGCAGAGAACCCAATGCAGGGCTCCATCCCAGGACCCTGAGATCATGACCTGAGCCGAAGGCAGAGGCTTAACCCACTGAACCACCCAAGCACCCCTAATTTCTCTCGTTTTAAAGATAAACAGGCCTGGGGCGCCTGGGTGTCTCAGTGGGTTAAGGCCGCTGCCTTCGGCTCGGGTTGTGATCCCAGGGTCATGGGATTGAGCCCCATATCCGGCTCTCTGCTCTGTGGACAGCCTGCTTCCTCCTCTCTCTCTGCCTCTCTGCCTGCTTGTGATCTCTGTCTGTCAAATAAATAAAATCTTTTTAAAAAATTTAAAAAAAAGATAAACAGGCCTTTCGAATATATTCTCGCCACACTTCATTTTGTTGGCTACTCTCACAGTGGAGCTGAATTTTAGAATAAAGTCATCAGGCCAGAGGAAATGTGGGGTCTGGTGGCTTCTGGTCATCTTCCCCTGGGGGCCTGAGTGTATCTGGGAGAATCAGAGAAGCACCCAGAAGTGTAGTTTGCCACAGACCAAAGCTTGGACCCAATGCCCGTTGCCAGTGTTTCCCAAATTCATCCAGGTGCCTCAGTCCCACCTGAGAATTGTGAGGTAGGGCTCAGAACTTTTTTTTTTTTTTTTTAAGAACTTGTTTTTGTTAAGCAGGCCAGGTGCTTCTCAGAACTGGAAGCATTTGAGAAACCCTAGTCCAGGCCGTTCCACACCAGGAGATGGGTCTGTAGTGTAGAGTGTGAATGTTGAATGTGCCTGGGCACGTCTGAGCATCCCTACCATGCTGAGGAAGGGAGAGAAGCTGGTGATACCGCCTCCTACCCCATCCCTTCAATCCCATCTCTAGGCCAGCCTCCTCTGTCTGTTGGGACCTCTGTGGAGGCAGCTAGTCTGCAGTTTTGTCATTGCTGCATTTGCGGATCAGTTTTGCACCCAGCGTTCTTTTTTTGAATCAACAGGCGGGTGGAAGAAACGCCTTCTGCTCCTCCACCTCCCGCCCCGAGTAATTTTGCAAAGTCCCGGACGCCCTTGTTTTTTTTCCTGGGTGTGGCCCGCCGTGACTTTTCTCCCAGGCTCTGGGCCCTTAAGTGAAACCTAGGTTCTGACAACCCCACCCCCTGCCATTCTGGGAACGGCGGCGGGGAGGAGACTGAGGGACGCGGCGGCGAGGGGTCTGTGCTCCGGGCTTGGTGGGGCATCAGGTTTGCGGATCGCACAGCTGCCGCCCCCAGCTCCCCGACCGAGCGCAGGTTCTTTCCAAACCTCTAAGAGCATCCGCCCCACCTCCGACCTCCGACCGGCTTCCCCCAGCTCACCCAGGCCGGCAGGTGTTGGTCCCGCAGCTCGCGGCTAATGAACTGGCGTTCGTTGTTTAGGAATTCGAAGGCGGCCGCCAGGCGGCCAAGCTTCCCGCGGCGGTTCCTGCGCCACCACATCCACAGCAGAGCGCCGAGCAGCAGCCAGGTTATGCTGAGCCCCACGTAGCCGGCTAGGTAGATGGGAGCCAGGTAGAACAGCACTCGCGCCGCAAAGGTGTACAGCTCGGGCAGCAGCTGGCTAGACAGGCGCGGCTCCGGGCTGGATGCGCGCTGGTCTCTCTGGGTACCGGGGGCACCAGGAGCGCCGGGGACGCTGGGCTCCTCCGCTTGCATCTAGTCGCTGCCGTGCTGTCCTTCCCCAGAGCTTCACCTGAGCCCAGGTTCCCGGGCCCTGACACCCGGGCACATCGGTCGGCCAAGTGCGAGAACCCGGGCACCGTGCTGCACTTGGCCTGCGGAACTCGCCCGTGCGGTCTTCGCGCTCAGCTCTCAGAGTTCCTCGCCCTGGAGCGAAGGGCGTGCAGACGCCTTGCGCCGAGGCGTTCTTCTCTCCGCCCTGCTCACAGCTCCCGACGTCTCTGCCCCCAGGGGCGGGCCCCGGGGAGGGGGCGGGGTCAGTCCGTGGGCGGGGCGGCTGCGGGTTCTGAGAGGCGCCCTTAGACCCGCGACGTCGCGCGCTGCGGTCAGAACCTTAGTTGGACTAGGTGCCGCCGCAGGCGGTGTATGACTCACCGAGGCGTGTGGACAGATGGCTTGTCATGGATAAACATCACAGAAAACCTGTTTCCTACACCCAGTCTGCAAGAGGCGGTCTAGTATGGGCTGTTAGCTGGGCGTTGGAGGCCCTCCACGGACCGGCTCGCCGGGCCTCCCTACCCAAGCGTGGGCTTGACTGACTGAGCCCTCCAACTGGCCCCTAGAGCCCGGCATCGCTGCCCTCCTCTGGCATCTCATAAAGCTTAGACCTGGCCCCCAATAAAACCTAGCCACACCCAGGGTCCCTTTTGTACCCCACAACAACCTCTGTCCCGCATTCTCCATTCTCTGTCGGGTGTCAGTTTTCAATTCCCTGCATCATCAGACCTGGCGTTTCCGGGTGGCCAGGCCATCCTGCTAGTCTCTGGGGTGCCCAACACAGCAGGTGACAGGTTGGTACAAGAGAGATGAAGGGCAAGCCCTGGGGTGCTTGGGGGTCAGTTGTGAAGCCCATAGTTTCTACCTAATCCTTTTTTGAATTATCTGAGCAGAGGAGTCTCAGTCTCCACATTCAGACAGTAAACCATCTTGTGCAGGGGCATACATTTTAGGTGGGTGGCTCGCATGAGTGAGCACATCCATTACTGGAATGTGATTTTGGAGTTGACAAATGTACTGGAATGATTCTAAGCTTTCAGTAATTTCATTGAAAGGCTGGACCCAATGGACAAAAACCAGAAGATAACTATATTCTCTTTCTCTCTGTCCCTTCAGGTATTCCTCTCTTACTCTGGCCTTATCCTTTTTGTCTACTGGATAAAATTACTTGCTGCAATGAGTGTTTTCAATAACAGGCTTGTTCCTGGTGGTCGGAACAGGTGGGCTCTCCTCTGTCATTCCCAACCTTACAGGACTCAGTCAAAATGGAAGCTGAAACCCTCCCAGCTTAACACTGTTAAACTATTTCCCAGTGCAGTCTGGGAAATCAGTGTAGGAAATGCATCTCATGTGAGGGTTTGTTTTGTTTTGTTGTTGTTGTTGTTGTTTTTAGAGTTCCTTTTTGGATGTACACAATCCTATTAAAGGCTCTAAGAAGTCCTTCAGATAGAAAGCTGTTAAATTTTAATTAGCTCATGGATGCCCGGGTGGCTTTGTCAGTTAAGTGTCTGCTATCGGCTGCCTTCTGGGACCAAGTCTAGTGTTGGGCTCCCCCTCTGTTCCTTCTCCCTGTTCATGTACTCTCTCTCACACTCTGTCAAATAAATAAATAAAATCTTAAAGTAAAAATAAATTTTATTTAACTCAAGTGTTAAATAAAATTATGCCTCGAGGCATCATGGATGCCTTGAGGCTTTTTTTTAACCACAGAATTCTTTTACTCAAAACTCTTCTCTTCTTGGTTGACCCAAATCAGCTCATGCTAAAGAACTCAGAATGTATGATAGGGATGTTGGCAAGTGCCCTGGAACCTGAGGCAGGAATCCTGCTGGCTGTCAGGATGGGTGCACCAGGAAGCTGACTGTTGACTGACTCAGCTCTGAATCCCTGCTGCTCTTCCTACTGACCCGCCTCCTTTGTCTCTGGCTGAAGTGGAGAACACAGCACCTTTCCCACAGCTTCCGGGGTCACAGAACTTTCCAGAGACTGTTTGACCCTTATCCTGTCCCAGTTCCAAATGCCCAGAGAGGACCCAACTGTACCCATCATCCCCCTTCTTCACACACACCAGGTCCACACCACATCCTTCTTGTGGGTTAGTGTCCTTGCAGAGGGGGTGTGGAAGGTAGGGTGTTTGGAGGAGGACTCCAGATAATGGAAGATTGCTGGTTTGTGAGCTGATAGACACCCACAGAGATGTCCAACAAGAGACTCGGGTCATCCTGTGGACCACTGCTAACCCCAGCTGCACTGCCTTCTCTGCTCCTCGAACACACCAAGCTCATGGATGCCTCAAGGCTTTTGTACTTGGTGTTTCCTCTGCCTGGAAAGCTCCCCTCCTGAATTTTCCCCAAAATATGTTAGGGTAGTGGAATGATGGTTGATTTTCTTGTGTAAACTTTATTTACAATGCCATTAAATCACTCTCATAAATTAAATATGTAAGAACATTGAAACTGTGGCACCTAGAAACTTCATATCCCACCTGAGGTTGGATCTGTGCCTAGAACATTGAAGCCATTACTTCCCTTGATCTGGACATTCCAGTTACTATCATCAGCAAAAGACATTTTTTTCTTTTTAGATTTTATTTATTTATTTGACAGACAGGAATCACAAGTAGGCAGAGAGGCAGGCAGGGCGGGGGGAGGAAGCAGGCTCCCTGCTGAGCAGGGCCCCCCCCCCCCCGCACCCCATGCGGGGCTCCATCCCAGGACCCTGGGCTCATGACCTGAGCCAAAGGCAGAGGCTTTAACCCACTGAGCCACCCAGGCACCCCAGCAAAGGACATTTTATGTACTGTTTGATCATCACAAAACATAGGCAGAATGATGCCTTCCAAAGTCTTTGCCTGAACTCATTTGAGAGTTTATCATATTATAGCAGTTTTTCAGAGAAAAGCAGATAATTTGTTCAATATATTTATTAACTACTCTTGTGGGCCAAATTGTGTCCCCACCCCACAAATACGTTGAAGCCCTAATCCCTGGTATCTGTAAATGTTATTTTATTTGCAAATGGGGTCTTGGTAGATGTGATCATGTTAAGATGAGATCATACTGGATTAGGGTGGACTTTAAATCTATATGTGGTCCTTATAAACACAGAGATTTTGAAACAGAGGAATAAGGTCGTGTGACGACAATAGTAGAAACTGAAAAGATGCAGCCATAAACCAGGAAGCAAGGGTGAAACAAGGAAGGAGTCTTCCCCAGAACCTTCTGAGAGAGCTTGGTTCTGCCAACACTGTGCTTTCATATTGCTAGTTCCAGGACAATGAAAAAAAAAATGTCTCTTTTACGCCCTCCAGTTTGTGGTATGTTGTTATGGCAGCCCTTGGAAACTAATACTGCTAATTACTATGTGCCAGGCACTGTTCTAGGTGCAGGACACTCAGGGTGAACAGAATAGGCAGGATCCCTGCTCCTACAGAGCTGACATTCTAGTGAAAGAAGACAAAGAACAGGAGAATAGCAGGTAAGGAAAAACACTATGAAGACAATGCAGTGAAGGGGGGTGAGGGTGACTGGTGGATGGTGGAGGGCTCTTTTTGCCAGGTGATTTGGAAAGGGCTGAGAAGGAGACATTTGTGTTGAGACCTAAATAAAAAAGAAGGATAAAGAGGTACCTACGATTTCATTTTTTTAAAAAAAGTAACATCTCATAAAAGCACATGTCCTTTGGGACAGAAAGATAAGTAGCCTCTGCTGTGTAGATGTCATTAGCTTTGCTTTTGCATTTCCATGTGGGGCTAGAGTAATTTTCTTTGTGTCTGCCCACTCTGTTGGACTGGGACTGCCTTGAGGGCAGTGGCTATCTCTGATGCCCCTTAGGTCCAGCAGAATTGGACATACAAGAGGCTGAAAGAGCACTTGGGTGAGAGCATGGCTTTTGTCCTCCATGTACCTGAGTTGAAATCTAGACTTGAGCACTTCCTGGCTCTGGGAAAGGTCTCTAAATTCTCTGTGATTCTGTTTCCTCGTGTGGAAAATGGAGATCGTAGTAATACTTAAATCATACGGGGGTGTGAGGACTCAATAAGACACATGGGTACAAAGCTGTATATTCTGATGGGGAGGCTGTCAAGGAAGACTTTAGTTTGTTCTATATTGTTTGACTTTTTACAACAAGGATGTACTTATATACTATCTGTATAATTACAATTTTCTATTGTGAGAAAATGCATATAACAGATTTATGATCTCAGCCATTTTGAGTGCACAGTTTGGTGGTATTGAATAATGTTGTGCAATCATCACCCCATCCATCACCAGTGCTCTTCATCTCACAAAACTGAAACCCTTGTCCCCTTCTTCCTCCCCCTGGCAACCACCATTCTGTCTCCATGATTTTGACTAACCTAGATATCTCATATAAGTCATATACATCACACAGAATTGCCTTTCTATGATTGACTTATTTCACTTAGCATAATGTCCTCAAGGTTCATTCATATTAAGGCATAGGGCAAAATTCCCTTCCATTTAAAGGCTGGACGATATTCTATGGTGTGTATACTACACCACATCTTGCTTACCCATTCATCTGGTGCTTAGGTTGCTTCCACGTGTCGCTACTGTGAACAATGCAGCCATGAACATGGGGAATACAAATATCTCTTTGAGACTCTCTTTCCATTTTGAGGGGTGTAAACCCAGAAGTGGAATTGCTGGATCATATGGTAATTCTATGTTTAATTTTGTGAGGAACCACCATTCTGTTTTCCACAGGTTTTACCATTTCACATCCCCACCAACAATGCACAAGCCTCCACTTTCTCCACCAGCCCGTGTTATTTTGCGTTGTTGTTGTTTCTTTTTTATAGTAATCATCCTAATGGGGATGGAGGTATCTCATTGTGGTTCTGACTTGCGTTTCCTTAGTGATTAGTAATACTGAGTGCCTTTTCATATGCTCATTGGTCCTTTGCATATCATAACTGAAAAAACACAGAAATACTTCTGGGGATATAATGTACAACCATGGTGACCACAGTTTTAAATCTGGTATTCCAGATTTGAAAGCTGCTAAGAGCATAGATCTCAAAATTTCTCAACACACACACACACAGTTGTAACCATGGAAGGTGGTACATGTGTTAACCTTATTTTGGTGATATCACAATATATACATATATCATTACATTGTACACTTTAAGCTTACCCAATGTTATGTGTCAATTATGTCTTAATAAAGCTGGAAAAAATTAAAAACACTAAACAATGATTTGCTGTATGACCATAAGCAAATGTCATTCCCACTCTGGACCTTAGCAACCCCTTGTGTCCAATGTGAAGGGTTTAACCAGAGCATCTGTGAGGTCTCGGGTGTCAGTTCTCTCAGTGGGTCTTGATAACTTACTGGGTTACCAAGCTTAGTACCCAGCAGTAGGTGCTGTATGCGTGTGAAGGAAAGCACACAAGTCCTCATTCCCGAATGTGGTTGAGCCAAGAATGGTATGGCTCTTAATCATATCCTCTGATAAAAAGCAACAGAGGGAGCTGCAAATCCATAGCTCCTTAGCCTGGAATCTTTCCAAGCCAGGCCTGAAAACCGCACAACCAGTGAAATTTGACAATTTTTACAGAGCACTGCTTGAGGTGCTTGGGGTGCTGGGGGTGGGAAAGTGCACAGGCTATACCCAAGAAGTCAGTTATTTCAAACTCTCATCACGAAAATGTGGTAGAGTTGCGTGTGTGTATGTGTGTGTGTGTGTGTGTGTGTGTCTGTCTGTCTGTCTGGTGAAGGAAGTGTGGCAGCAGGAAGGTATTGGGGGTGAGAAGGTGGAAGATGTCCCTGCAATGTCCTTCATGATTTGACCATTGCCTGCCACTCCAAGACCACCTCTGATGGCTCCAGCCCGTCTGTGCTTCCCTTGCCCCCTCACTTCTCAAACACTCTCACGTCCTAAACAGGAACAAGGTAGCCCTGTGGGTCTTCGCTGTTCTGGGTCAACATGGAGTTCCTGGGCACACACATTAGGGCACAGAAGCGTGACCATTGCTGCCATCTCAGAGGGTCAGGGTCTAATCGCTCCCCCGTTTCTCCAACCTGGTATGGGGGACATGGCCACGGAGGTAACTGCTTTGTTAAAGGTCTCAGCCAGGTCTCCCTCAGACACTCACCGTGGGCATGGTCTGTGGCCTCCTACTCCACAGAGGTGGTTCCAGAACTCCTCACACAGGTCCTAGAGGCTGAAGTCTGGGGATGTTGCCTCACCCTGTCCTATAGTAATCTTCCCACCCTTCCCCTCTTCCCCACTTTGTTGGCTCCACTTCCATTCCTGCCATTCTTGACACCCACAAACTAGTACTTTGATTACCAAAAATAAATGAGATCAAAGGTATCTTTTTTTTTTACTGTGGTGAAACACACTAACAGAAAATGTAATATTTTAAACCGTTTTAAGTATACTGTTCAGTAACACTAAATATGTTCACATTGTTGTCCAACCACCACACCATCCATCTCCAGAACTTTTCCATCATTTCAAACTGGAACTCTGTACCCACAGAACAGTAACTCCCCTCTCTCCCTCCCCCCGCCCCTGGCAACCACTATTCTACTTTCTGCCTCTATGAATTTGACTACTCTTAGCTACCTCATATCAGTGGAATATTTGTCCTTTTCTAACTGACTTATTTCACTTTGCATAATGGTTTTGTCTTTCCAAAAGCATATATACATATATATTGTAAGGGAAAATAGACAAGGTGTTTTATTTTAGAATCTATAATTAGATCAGCCTTAAATGTGATTTTTTTTTTAGGCCATAGTATTATGAAGGAAAACTGCAACTATCATTCCTTAATTGGGAAGAGTAGGTTACTGGGGAATGTTAGTTTTTTATACCTGTTGTGGTAGATAATTGCTTTATCTCTGCCAGCAATTAAAATTCTGACCAAAATAGTCTTTTGGGTAATTCATTACTCATAGTATGTTACTTTGCAGATGATAAATGAATTTTAAACCAGACCAACAGAGAACAAAGGTCTGTTTTTTCTGTAAAAATAAAGATGAAATAGGGGCGCCTGGGTGGCCCAGTTGGTTGAGCATCTGACTCTTGGTTTGGGCTGGTGTCATGATCTCAGGGTCCTGGGATCCAGCCTTGCATGGGCTATGTGCTCAGCAGAGTCTGATTGAGGATTCCCTCCCTCTCCTTCTGCCTCTGCCTCTCACCACTCATATTAATTAATTAATTAATTAATTAAATTTTTTTTGCAAAGATGAAATCTGTCATTCAAATTGTGAAATGAGTTCTCACCTAACACACAGTCCAGCAAAATGCCAGGAAAAGTAAGAATAGCTCTTACTTTTAGCAGAAGGAAGGCACAGTAACTACTGCAGTGAGACTTTCTTGATCTCTCCTTTGAGTTCACCAGCATCCAGCCTATTGTGTGGATGGCCTCTCCTCAGCTCTGGGAAGAGAATCTCTAAGATCCCCCAAGCTTTATTCCATTCACATGTGTCTCCCATTTCTACTCCCAATAGCACCATCTACCTGCCTGAAATAAATCCCTGATGAATGTCCTCACTATGGAGTAAGTAAATCTCTTTGATTATCAGAAAAGTTTTGTTTTTCCAAAGGCATATATACATATATATAGTGAGGGAAAAGAGACAACATGTTTTATTTTAGAATCTATAATTAGATCAGCCCTAAATGTGTTGATGATTTTCTTTTAGGTCATAGTATTATGAACTAAAACTGCAACTATCATTCCCAACTGGGAATGTTAGTTTTTTATACCTGTTGTGGTAGATAATTGCTTAATATCTGTCAGCAATTATAACTCTGACCATACATACTTATAAGAATTAGATTTTTAGTGTGGAAATATGATCTGAAAGTGTTGATAATTATTTGATTTTGACTTTTGCATAATATCCTTTCCATTACCTTGTATCCTCTGAAAAAAATGATTCTTCTATTTGTTAAAAAAGAAGTCTATGTCCTCCAATTTTCTGTTTATTTATTTAAAGATTTTATTTATTTATTTATTTGACAGAGATCACAAGCAGGCAGAAAGGCAGGCAGAGAGAGAGGGGGAAGCAGGCTCCCTGTGGAGCAGAGAGCCCGATGTGGGGCTGGATCCCAGGACCCTGGGATCATGACTGAGCCAAAGGCAGAGGCTTTAACCCACTGAGCCACCCAGGCGCCCCTCCATTTTTCTGTTTAATTCTCCTCCCAGATTTTCCACATTTGTCTTTGGCTATTTCATTCATTTATTCAACAAGTATTCATGGAGGGTCTTTTACACACCAGGCACTGTTTAGAACACTGGAGATGGTCACAGTGAATAAAACAGACAAAACTGGGCACCTGTGTGGCTCAGTCCTTAGGCATCTGTCTTTGGCTCAGGTCATGATCCTAGGGTCCTTGGATCAAGCCCCATATCAGGCTCCATGCTCGGTAGGAAGCTGGCTTCTCTCTCTACCACTCCTCCTGCTTGTGTTCCCTCTTTCTCTGTGTCTCTGTCAAATAAATAAATAAATCGAATTTTAAAAAAAAAACAAAACACAAAACTGCCTTGGGAAATTAATGTTCTAGTTTTGCCTTTCTAGCCTAGTTGGCTAGCTAATACATGTATTTTTTTTCTAACATCTTCCACTCTTCTCTTTAGGGATCTGATATAATTCTTGAGCTTCTTCCTCCCATGAGTAGAAGGAAGTAAACTCTGTCATTTGACCTCAAACAGCCATCCTAGTTATCAGTAGAGGATCTCTATGTAGTCTTCTCACACACTGTTAGATACTGTTTCACATTTGTTTGCTTTCCTTTGGCCTGAGATCTTTTGTCAGTTCCAATCCATTTCCCCAGCTGAAGATTGCTCCTCAGTGATACAGTCTGGGAGACCCCTTGGTTGCAGGATCATGTCCCACAGATCTTCTTGAGGCTGGCAGATGCAGGGGTGACAGAAGTACTCACTGTGGAAGGTCTCTCAGGCAGTCCACACTGACACTGCAGCTCGACCTGATACAATCAGCACTGACTCATGAATGCTGGTGCTGAACAAGGTGCAAGCCTGGCTCTTTAGGGACAAGGGCTAAGTGAGACATGGGCAATCCTCTGTCCTTACTGCCCTTCTGAAAAATTAGCAGGCTGTCCAATTGCACATCTTCATGCTGGCAGTATTTCTACTTCCAGCCCTTCAGCTCCAACCTAATCTTTGTATATTTTCCATCACATTGTTTTAATAATTCTAAGACTGTTGAGATTGTCTTTCTTTTCTTTATCAGTTGTGTTTTGGAAACAAATTGTGAAGTTGTTTTCAAGGAAATTTTCAATTTTGCCTAAAATTTGAAATGTGTTGGCATGGTTTATAATATTTTTATTTTTTTTAAATGTCTGTAGGATCTGTAATGATGTCCTTCTTTTCTTCCTAAATTCTTTTTTTTTTTTTTTAAACAGGGCTTGAACTCACAACCCTGACATCAAGATCTGAGGGAAGGTCAAGAATTGGACACTTAACCAATTGAGCTACCCAGGCACTCCCTTAACTTCTTGTTATAGATATTTTATATTTTTTCCTTTTGTCTCCTTAATCAGTCTTCATAGGGGTTTATCAATTTTTTAAAAGGATTTTATTTATTTATTTATTTGAATGGGACAGAGAGCACAAGCAAGGAGGCAGGAGAGGCAGAGGGAGAGGGAAAAGCAAGCTCTCCTTTGAGCAGGGAGCCTGATCTGGCCCCATCCCAGAATCCTGGGATCATTGACCCAAGTCAAAGGCAGGCACCTATGTGACTGAGCCATGCAAGTGCCCCAGGGTTTATCAATTTTATAAATCTTTTCAAATAACCCAGTTTTGGCTTCAATTATTTTCTCTATTGTATATCTACTTATCCATGATTGTGCTTCTATATTTCCTTTCTTCTACTTTCTTTGGGTTTACTTTGCTGCAATTTCTTTTTCTTCTAGCTAGCTTCTTGAGATAGAAGTTTTGCAGAGGGGCAAATTTTGGCAGGGGGGCATGTGGATGGCTCAGTCAGTTGAGTGTCTGACTCTTGGTTTTGGCTCAAGTCATGATCTTGGGGTCATGAGATGGAGTGAGACCTCCACCCCATCAGGCTTTGCACTCGGTGGGGGGGGCGTGTGCTTAAGATTCTCTCTCTCCCTCTCCCCTTCCACCCATGTGCATGTGCTCTCTCTCTCTCTCTCAATAAATAAATAAAATCTTTTTAAAAAGATAGTTACTTTTGGGGCACCTGGGTGGCTCAGTGGGTTAAGCCTCTGCCTTTGACTCAGGTCATCATCTCAGGGTCCTGGGATCCAGTTCCATATTGGGCTCTCTGCTCAGCAGGGAGCCTGCTTCCCCCTCTCTCTGCCTACTTGTGATCTCTGTCTGTCAAATAAATAAGTAAAATCTTAAAATAAATAAATAAATAAAGATAGTTACTTTTGAACTTCTTTTCTTTTATAACATATGCACTTAGAACTATAAAATTCTAAGTACAGCTATAGCTGCATTCTATAAGTTTTAAAAATAGCAAATCCCTGGCATTTATTCAGGCCATACTGTGCACAAAGCACTGTATTTAAAGCTTAACAAGCATTTTTTTCTATTTATATATTTATTTTTAGTAAATATAATTTACAAACAGTAAAATAATGAATCTTAAAGGTACAACTTGACCAATTTCTACCAATTATACATCTGTACAGTCTCCAGATCCAGATATGGAACATCTTTATCACTCGAGAAATTTTCCTCATGCTTCTCCAGCTAACATCCATGTCCAGAGGTAACCGCTTGTCTGAGTTCTGTTATCATTGATTCAGTGTGCTGTTCCTCAACTTCATATGAATTAAATCCAACAGTAATTCAACAGTATATTTCTGTGTCTGGGTTTGTTGCTCAACTTAGAGTTTTTAATATTTATCTGTGCTATGGCAAGTATGAGATTTTTTAAATTGCTATGTAATATTACATTCCATAGATATCCTATAATTTGTTGATCCAGTCTCCTAAATATGGAAATTTAATTTTCTTTCTAGTTTTTGGTTATTATGAATAAAGCTGATAAGAAAATTCTTACATATATTGTTAAGTGGAACTATGCTCTCTTGGTCTTATGTGGAATTGCTTGCTTTGTCATAGGATATGTAAGTTTTTACTTGTAGTAGCAATTGATAATATTTCTCGTATTTTAGATTATATCATATAAGTATTAATTTTACCATTTCTCTGATTTCCCAGTTAATTTATAATTGGCCGTAAGAAAATTTTTTAAAAATTATTTTCAAAAATTCAATTTAGTTAACATATACTGTATTTTTAGTTTCAGGGGTAGAATTTAGTGATATTTGCAAAGGGAGTTTTTAATGTTTTATCAAACACTTTTTTTTTTTAAGAGAGAGAGGTGGGGGAGGAGCAGAGAGAGAGGGAGAAAGAAAATCTTAACCCAGTGTGCAGCTCTATGCCTGGCTTGATTTCACAACCTTGAGTTCATGACCTAAACCAAAATCAAGAGTTGGATGCTTAACTAACTGAGCCACCCAGGCACCCCTTTGTCAAACACTTTTAAAGATCTGGGAACAATCATAAATTTTCTCATTGATTAAGTTTCAGCTTGTCCCATTTAATGTGCAAAGTGAGGACTCCCTGTATATATGTCATAAAATAATCACAGGTGTGACAGCCCATCACTTTTGTCATGTTCTGTTGACCAAAAGCAAGTCACTGGTCTCCCCACACTCCAAGAGAGTATGACTTAATACCAGAGGGCAGAGATCATGGGGCCATCTTAGAATTTTGCCCACAAAAACATCTTAACAATAATGAGTTTCCAACCCATGAACATGTTATATCCCTTCACATATTAAGGACTTCCATAGTTTATGATTTGGGGTATTTTTGCTTTTTGTTTTTTGTTTTTGGATGTTTGTAGCTTTCAGAATAGAGGATTTGAACAACTTTTCTAAGAGTTATTCCTAGGTTTTCAGTATTTTTGATGCTATGGTAAATGGTAGATTTAAAATTTTTATTTTCTAGTACTTTATGGCTAGCATATAGAAATACAACTGGTTTTTCTTTTTCTTTCTTTTTTTTCTTTTTAAGACTAGTCAAGGGGGGACGCCTGGGTGGCTCAGTTGGTTAAGCAGCTGCATTCAGCTCAGGTCATGATCCCGGCATCCTGGGATCAAGTCCCACATCGGGCTCCTTGCTCGGCAGGGAACCTGCTTCTCCCTCTGCCTCTGCCTACCACTCTGTCTGCCTGAGCTTGTGCTCTCTCTCTCTAATAAATAAATAAATAAAATATAAAAAAAAAGACTAGTTAAGGGAATCAGTGGGAGTAGAGAAGGAAAAAAGAAATCTATAACTGGCTGTGATCAATTAATTATGAACACTACTACACTCAGACCAGCCAACAATTGTTTTTTTTGTAATGGCTTTGTATTCACTAAATTAACTTATTAGTTTGCAGATTCTTTTGAATGCTCCCAAAATATAACCATGTTATCTGCCAGAAAGCACACTTTTTTCCTTCTTTGTTTTCAATTTTTATATTTTTTGTTTCTTTTCATTACCATTTTGGAATGGCTAAGACTTCTAGTATATAACATTGAACAAAAGTGAGAGCAAATCCTTGTCTTGTTCCTGATCTTTGAGGAAAAATGTTCAATCTTTTATCACTATACATGATTTAGCTGTAACTTTTTAAAGATACTCTTTATCAGAATAAGGAACTTCCCCCTTTACATCAGTTTCCTAAATTTGATTAAATGCTTTTTCTGAATCAGTGGTGATGATCATATAGTTTTCCCCCTTTATTCTGTTGATGCAGTGAATTATGGTTATTGGTTTGTAGTTGTATAATTGACCCCACATACCTAGAATAAAACCCATTTGGTTGTTAGGTATTCCTTCCTTTTAATTTATTTGTATATTTGATTTCCTAACATTTTGTTTAGAATTTTTGCATCTATGTTCATGAAAAATATGGTTCTAAAATGTTCTGTTCCTATAATTTTCTTTTCTTGTCAATTTTTGAAATCAGGATTATGCTGGTCTCTTAAATAACTTATGAAGTTTTCTTTTTCCTCTGTGCTTTGAAAGAGTTTATATATGGTTGGTATTTTATCTTCTTTTGATGTTTGGCAAAGTTTACCAATGAAATCATATTCTCACTGGGAAGGTTCTTGATTGTTTATATAATTTCATTAATATCAATTACTATTCAAACATTTATTCTTATGTGAGTTTTATGTTCAATAGATTATAATCTCTTGATTTGTTTAGTTAAAAAATTATTCTATTTTCTGTTGTGACTTCCTCTTTGACCCACTGATTCTTTGGAAGTCCTGTTTAATTTTTAAATAGCTGGGGGGGGTAGTTTGTTATTATTTTCTAATTTAAATTCATAGTAGCTAGAAAATACACTTTGTATGATATCAACCCTCAGAAATGTTTTGAGTCTTATTTTATGGCCCAGCATACAGTCTATTTTGGTTCAATGTGTGCTTGGAAAAGTATATTTACAATTGTTTGGTATCATATTCTTTTTTTTTTTTTCTAAAGATTTTATTTATTTATTTGTTAGAGAGAGAGAGAGAGAGCAAGCACAGGCAGACAGAGAGGCAGGCAGAGGCAGAGGGAGAAGCAGGCTCCCTGCGGAGCAAGGAGCCCGATGTGGGACTCGATCCCAGAACGCTGGGATCATGACCTGAGCCGAAGGCAGCTGCTTAACCAACTGAGCCACCCAGGCGTCCCTTGGTATCATATTCTATAAATATCATTTAGATCAAGAAAATTGAGGGGCATCTAGGTGGCTCAGTTAGTTAAAGCATCCAACTCTTGATTTTGGCTCAGGTCATGATCTCAGGGTTGTGAGATCAAGCTCCATGTCTAGCTCTGCACTCAGCATGGAATCTGCTTGAAATTCTCTCCTTCTGCCTCCCTTACTCTCCCTCTCTCTCAAATAAATACATTAATTAAATCCTAAAAAGATTGATGGTATTGTGAAGAACTTCCATATCTTTACCAATTTCTTGTCTAGCTATTCTATAAGTTACTGAAAGGAGGGTTAAAATCTCCAACTGCAATGGTTGGTTTGTCTATTTCTTCTTTTAGTTCTGTCAAATATTGTTTCATGTATTTTGAAGCTCTAATATTAGGCATATACACATTTATAATTATGTATTTCTAATGAATTCACCATTTTGTTATTATAAAATGTCCCTATTTATATAAGATAGTTCTTATCTTAAAACCTATTTGTCCCGGGGCGCCTGGGTGGCTCAGTGGGTTAAAGCCTCTGCCTTCGGCTCAGGTCATGATCCCGGGGTCCTGGGATAGAGCCCCACATCAGGCTCTCTGCTCAGCAGGGAGCCTGCTTCTCTCTCTTTCTCCCTGCCTCTCTGCTACTTGTGATCTCTGTCAAATAAATAAATAAGATCTTTTAAAAAATGTATTAAAAAAAACCTATTTGTCTCGTATGAATACAATCACTTCAGCTTTCTTTTTCTTTTTTTTTAAAGATTTAATTTATTTATTAGTTACAGAGAGAGAGAGCGAGCGAGCACAGGCAGACAGAGAGGCAGGCAGAGGCAGAGGGAGAAGCAGGCTCCCTGCCGAGCAAGGAGCCCGATGCGGGACTCGATCCGAGGACGCCGGGATCATGACCTGAGCCGAAGGCAGCCGCCCAACCAACTGAGCCACCCAGGCGTCCCCAGCTTTCCTTTTTTTTTTTAAGATTTTATTTATTTATTTGAAAGAGAGTGAGAGAGAGAGAGATCACAAGCAGG
The DNA here is from genome assembly GCA_003697995.1 of Taxidea taxus jeffersonii. NCBI lineage: Eukaryota > Metazoa > Chordata > Mammalia > Carnivora > Mustelidae > Taxidea > Taxidea taxus. The sequence continues at coordinate 43,879 of RCUC01154270.1, forward strand.
AAGACAGGCAAACAGAGAGAGAGGGGGAAGCAGGCTCCCCGCTGAGCAGAGAACCCAATGCGGGGCTTGATCCCAGGCCTCTGAGATCATGACCTGAGCAGAAGGCAGAGGCCTAACCCACTGAGCCACTGAGGCACCCTTCACTTCAGCTTTCTTGTACTTACTGCTTGTATATCTCTCTCAATCCTTTTACTTTCAACTTATCTTTCTTATATTTAAAGAATGAGATTATATATATGTGTATAAATATATATATTTATACATAGAAATATACATATACATATGAATATATATTTTAAATGTAAATGGACTCCAATCAAAAGACATGAGGTGACTGAATGGCTAGAAGGAAGAGACCCATCTATATGCTACCTACAGAGACTCACTTCAGACCTAAAGTCACATACAGACTAAAAGTTAAAGAGATAGAAAAAATTACCATGCATGGGGTGCCTGGGTGGCTCAGTCAGTTAAGATTCTGCCTTCAGCTCAGGTCATGATCCCAGGGTCCTGGGATGGTGTCCCACATCAGTCTTCCTGCTCAGCAGGGAGCCTGCTTCTCCCTCCCCCTCTACCCTGCTTGTGCTCTCTCTCTCTTGCTCTATCTCAAATAAATAAATAAAATCTTTTAAAAAGTTACCATGCAGATGTAAGCAAAAAAAAAAAAGTTAGGGCAGCAATACTAATATCAGGTAAAATACACTTTAAAACAAAAGACTATAGCAAGAGGCAAAGAAGGGCATTGCATAATGATAAAGAGATCTATCCAACAAAAGTTGTATACAAATAGTAAATATCTAGGAACAACATAGGAGCACCTAAAAAAAAAAAAGCAAGCATTAACAGACATAAAGGAAGAAATTGAGAGAGAGGACTCAAATAAATAAAATCAGAAATTAAAGAGGAGAAATAACAACTGACACCACAGAAATGCAAAGGATTATAAGAGAATATTATGAAAAATTATATGCCAACAAATTGGACAACCTGGATAAATCCCTAGAAATATAAAATCTTTCAGGAATGGAGGATTGATTCAGGAAGAAATGGAAAATTTGAACAGACTAATTACTAGCAATGAAATTGAATTAGTAATGAAAAATATCCAAAAAACAAAAGTCAGTACCAGATGGCTTCATAGGTGAATTCTACCAAACATTTAAAGAAGAGTTAATACCTATTTTTCTCAAATTATTCCCAAAAAAAGAAGAGGAAGAAAAGCTTCCAAATATATTACAAGGCCACCATCACCTTCATAACAAAGCCAAACAAAGACACTACCAAAAAAAGAGAAAATTAGAGGCCAATAGCTCTGATGAGCACAGATGCAAAAATCCTTAACAAAATATTAGCAAACCAACTTCAACAATGCATTAAAAGGATCATTCATCACAATCAAATGGGATTTATTCTAGGATGCAAGAATGGTTCAATATTTGCAAATCAATCAATTTGATACTTTACATTAATAAGAGGAAGGTTAAAAACCATATGATCATCTCAATCAACACAGAAAAGCATCTGACAAAATACAACAGCTGTAAATGATAAAAATTTCAACAAAGAGCCTGTAGAAGGTACATAGCTCAACATAATAAAGGCCATAAACCCACAGCTAACTTCTACAATACTGAGAAACCTAGAGCTTTCCTCTCAGTGAAAAAGACAAGGATGTCCACCCTCACCACTTTTATTCAATATAATAATGGGAGTTCTTGTTGCAGCAATCAAATAAGGAAAAGAAATAAACGGTTTTCAAATTGGTAAGGAAGAAGTAAAGCTGTCACTATTTGTAGATTATATGATACCATATGATACCAATATATATATGGTATCATACAATCTTATATATATATATATATATATATATATATATATATAGTATATTTATATATATATTTTAAAGCCCTAGGGGCACCTGGGTGGCTCAGTCAGTTAAGCGTCTGCCTTAGGCTCAGGCCATGATCTCAGGGTCCTAGGATTGAGAGCCACAAGAAGCTCTCTGCTCAGTGGGGAGCCTGCTTCTCTCTCTCTGTCTCTGCCTCCCATTCATTTGCTCTCTCTCTCTCTCAAATAAATAAATAAAATCTTTTAAAAATGAACAAATAAACAAAAACCCTAAAAACCCTAAAGACCATCAAAAACTATTAGAACTGGTAAATGAATTCAGTAAAGTGACAGGATACAAAATTAATATGCAGAAATCTATTGCATTTCTATACAATAATAATGAAGTAGCAGAAAGAGAAATTAGAAAAATCATTCCATTTTCAATTGTACCAGAAAGAATAAAATGCATAGGAATAAACTTAACCAAGGCAGCGAAAGATCTGTAGTCTGAAAACTATAAGGCATTGAGGAAAGAAACTGAAGATAAAACAAACAAATGGAAAGACATTCCATACTCATGGATTGGAATAATTAACACTGTTAAAACGTGCACATTACCCAAAGTACTCTACAGGTTCAGTGCAATCTCTATCAAAATACCAATAGCATTTTTCACAGGACTAGGACAGATAATCCTAAAATTTGTTGGAACCACAAAGACCTAAGAGCCAAATCAATCTGGAGAAAGAAGAACAAAGCTGGAGGTGTCACAATCTCAGGTCTCAAACTATACTGCAAAGCTATAATAATCAAAGTAGTATGGTACTGGCACAAAAATAGACACATCAATCAATGGAACAGGTAAGAGAGCCCAGAAATAAACCATAACTATATGGTGAATTAATCTACAACAAAGGAGGCAAAAATATACAATGGGGAAAAGACAGTCTCTTCAATAAATGATACTGGGAAAACTGGATAGCAACATGCAGAAGAATGAAACTGGACCACTTTCCTACATCATACACTCAGATAAACTCAAAATGGATTAAAGACCTAAATGTAAGACCTAAAACCATAAAACTCTTGGAAGAAAATAGAACGAGTAATCTCTTGGACATTGGCTGTAGCAACATTTTTCTAGGTATGTCTCCTCAGGCAAGGGAAACCAAAGCAAAAATAAACCATTGGGACTACATCAAAATAAAAGCTTCTCAGTGAAGGAAATCATCAACAAAACAAAAAAGCCAACCTACTGAACGGGAGAAGATATTTGCCAATTACATACTCAAAAAGGGGTTAATATCCAAAATATATAAAGAATTTATACAACCTAACACCACCCCCCAAACAAAAACAAACAAACAAAAAGCCAAACAACCTGATTAAAAAATAGGCAGAGGGTTTGAAGAGATATTTTGTAAAGAAGACATACAGTTGGCCAACAGGTACATGGAAAAGTGCTCAACATCACTAATCATCAGAGCAATGTAAATCAATACCAAAATGAGATATCACCTCTCACTTGTCAGAACTGCTAGTATCAAAAAGACAAGAACCAACAAGTGCTGGTGAGGATGTGGAGAAAAATGAACACTCATGCACTGTTGGTGGGAATGTATATTGGTGCAACCACTGTGGAAACAATATGGAGTTTCCTCAAAAGAAGAAAAATAGGAATACCATATGATCCAGTAATTCCACTGTTGGTATTTACCTAAAGAAAACAAAAACAGCAATTAAGAAAGATATATGCACCCCTATGTTTATTGCAGCATTGTTTACAATAACTAAATATGGAAGCAGCCCAAGTGGCCATGGACTGATGAATGGATAAAGAAGATGTGGAGTATACACACAACTTAATATTACTCAGCCACAGAAAAGAAGAACATTTTGCCATTTGTGACAACCTGGATGGACCTTGAGGGTGTTAATGTTAAGTGACATAAGGACATAAGTCAGGCAGAGAGAGACAAATACCACATAGTTTTACTTACATGCAGAATCTAAAAAATAAATGAACAATAACAACAACAAAAAACACAGACTCTTAAATACAGAAAACAAAGTGGTGGGTGCCAGAGGGGAGGCTGATGAGGGGATGGGTGAAATATATAAAGGGGATTAGGAGGCACAAACTTCTAGTTATAAAACAAATAGTTCACAGAGATGAAAAGTACAGCATAGGGTGCCTGGGTGGCTCAGTGGGTTAAAGCCTCTGCCTTTAGCTCAGGTCATGATCTCAGGGCCCTGGGATTGAGCCCCACATTGGGCTCTCTGCTTGGCGGGGAGCCTGCTTCCCTTCCTCTCTCTCTGCCTCTCTCTCTGCCTACCTGTGATCTCTGTCTGTCAAATAAATAAATAAATAAAATCTTTAGAAAAGTACAGCATGGAACTGTAGTCAATAATACTGCAATAATGTTGAATGATGACTATATTCATCTTGATGAGCAATGAGTAATGTATAGATTGTTGAATCAATCTATTGTATACATGAACTAGTATAACATTGCATGTTATTTTTACTTCAATAAAATAAATAAATAAATGTGATTAGCAAAAATAACTAAATTAAATACCAATAAGCTTGATAAGGTATTAGCTAAACTGACCAAGGAAAAAAGAAAGAAGGAATGAAATATTAGTATCAGGGATGAAAGAGAGGACATCACCATAGCCTCTGTAGACATTAAACGGATAATAAGGGAATAGAATATTACAAAAAACTTTATGCCAGTAAGTTGAACAACCTTGATGAAATGAACAAAGACAAAAACTGCCAAAACTGGCCTAAAAAGAAACAGAAAATTTGGATAGTTCTATCATAATTTCAAACATTGAATTTATAATTTAAAACTTCCCACAAAGGAACTCCACGCCCTTTACTAATGGAGCTTATGAAACATTTTATTTATTTATGTATTTATGTATATATTTATTTATTTAAAGATTTTATTTATTCATTTGAGAGAGAATGGTGAAAGCACAAGGAGGGGGAGCAGCAGAGGAAGAGGGAGAAGCAGACTCCTTGCTGAGCAGGGAGCCCGATATGGGGCTCCATCCCGGGACCCTGAGACCATGACCTGAGCCAAAGGCAGCTGCTTAACTGACTGAACCACCCAGGTGCCCCTATGAAACATTTTAAAAAGAAAATACCAATCCTACATAAAAGTTTTTTTACAAAGAGGAAAATATGGGGGTGCCTGGCTGGCTCAGTCAGTAGAGCATGCATGATTGAATTCATGATCTTGGGGTCATGAATTCAAGCCTCACGTTGGGTGTAGCGCTTAATAAAAAAAGCGGGGTGGGGGGAGTATAGAACACTTCCTAATTCATTTTACAAAGCCAGTATTACCTTAACATCAAAACCAGATGAAGACATTACAGAAAAAGAGAACTACAGACCAATTTTCCCATGAACACGAATGCAAATGTAAGTGAAATTAAACCGTAGACCTCCATGTGTATATCTACATATCTTCAACCTTCTACCTGTAAATGTGTTCTGCAAGATACCCGGAATGATGTTTACCTAATATTAATGATGACTGTTTCTGGTTAGTTGTTGCGCTTTTATTATTGCATTTTTCTGCATTGTTTGAATTCTTTTTCACAAACATGTATTATACAGCAGAATAATCATTCTTTTAAAAAACAGTAAGCAAAATTGCCCACTTATTCTAGGTGATGGGAATATGAATGATTTGTTTTCCTTTGTGCTTTTCTGAAATTTTAAAATAAAAATAGATATTAATTACTGGTATCAGGCACATAGTCTAAATTTTTAGGGAGTTTCTTTCTATTCCTATTTTATTGAGTGTTTTCTATTGGGATGTGTACTGAATTTTACCACGTCTTCCCCGCATCCACAGCTTTGACCGTGTGGTGTTTAAGTTGTCCTCCTCCTGACAGCTCTAACCACAGCTCCTCATCTTGAGCCGTTTTTTTTTTTTAAGATTCTATTTATTTATTTGAGAGAGAAAGAGAGAGAGAGCATGAGCAGGGGGAGGGGCAGAGGGAGAGAGAGAAGCAGACTTCCCATTGAGCAGAAAACCCATGGGTTCAATACCAGGACCCTGAGATCATGAGTTGAGCCAAAGGCAGACACTTAATGGACTGAGCCACCCAGGGTCCCCGAACATATGTTCTTGTGTTAGTTTCTTAGGGCTGCTGCAACAGATGCCCACAAACGGGGTGGTTTACAACAACAGAAATTTCTTCTCTCCTGGTTTTAGAGGCCAGAAGTCTGAAATCAAGGTGTTGACAAGACGAGTTTGTTCTGGAAGCTCTCAGCCAGAGTCTGTTCCACATCTCCCTCCAGGGTTTTGTTGGCTGTCAGCAATCGTGGGTGCTCCTTGACTTCTAGACACATTCCTCCACTCTCTGCCTTCATCTTCACAAGGCCTACACTTCTGTGTGTTCCCTGATCTCATCTCCTTTCTCTTTCAAGGACAACAGACATTGGATTTTTGGGACCTCCTCTAATTTCAGGATAATCTCATCAAAAGATCTTTAACTTAATTATATCTGCAAAGACCCTAATTCCAAGTAAAGTCACGTTCATAAGTACTGGAGGTTAGGATTTGGGCATATATTCGGAGGGACCACTATTCAATCCGCTATACTTCTATTTACAGAATTATGGAAAAAAAAAGAATCATGAGACCTGTGTTGAGAGTTTCAGAGAAACAAGTTTACTTATAATTAGAATAAAAATATTTTCTGGAGTCTTCTAGCATCATTAGTAGAGCCTTGTTTACATACGCCAACAGCCCCCTTTTCACGGAAAATAATTCTATCTTTTCTCTCTCACTACGTGTTTGTGGAGGGATTTGGATGGTGGTGCTGAGTTCTACGAAATTCCTCTCTTGCAGGTCACCGGGCGGGAAAGGAATGAATTTTTCATACTTCCGCCAAAAGGTTATCTGTCTCTTTGAGATGGTGAGCTTCCTAAAGAATGGGCCTGTACCTGATATTCCCCCAGGCACCACACTGCTCCCATCGCAGGAGGTCTGGAACTTTCCCGGGGCAAGGCTCTCCACCTCACAGGGGGTGGGTGTGGGGCGGGGGTGGGGTGATGGGTGGGAGCAGGGCTGTGCCTCCTCTCCTTTCACTCCAGAACAGGGCCACCACTGTGTCTCCTGGCAACCTCCCCATGCCTCAGAGGAGAAAAACAGTACAGCTGTTGGAAACAAGACAAATCATGAGATCTGACCATCTGTCAAGTCGACTGTCACAAGTCAGGGCTCTATTTGCTAAGCAACTGTATTGAAAACACCACACACTTTCATCAAGATAAAAATGAAAACCACAATAGCTCTGAGCCCCGTCAAATGGGAAAACACCTATCACAACCATGTCGGGGGCGCACCTCACAACCCCAAAATCACACCAGGGACAAAACCCTCCAGCCCCTTGGAAATGATGAATTAGAACCCACCAGAGCTCTGGAGGGAGATCTGGGGACGTTTGTGGAGAGCAATCCTGCAGCCACAGAAGAGGGGAGAGTGCGGGCCTGGGAGTCACAAACTCCCCACTGCAGGAGAATCTCCTGGAGGGCTTGCTAAGGCAGGGGTCGCTGGCCCCACCCCCACAGTTCTGGGTCTGGAGCGCCCCCCGCCCCGCCCCCGCCCCGTGACGGGTAGTAGCTGTCCTGGGACCGCACGTTGAGAATCACGCACCCAACACAGAGCTTTGGAGTCCGTCCTGTTAATAGGCTCCATCTGTGACATGAGGCAGAAGGTCCTCATACAACAGTGTGAGATGCTGGTTGCCAAAGGCCAAAGGTCAGAGACTCGGGATCTCCCAAGTGGATGGCAGGTTGGGAGGGCAATAAATGGGTGTGGAGCCCTGTGAGAACCAAGGCAAGAAGAGCCTTCCAAAAACTCCTTTTGCCCCCCCATTCCCCAATTTCCTTGTACCCACCTGGAAACCTTGAAGCAGATGAAGCCATTCCTAGAAGGTGTTTGAGGTCAGTCCTGCAGGGTTTAGGCTTGGCTGTCCACAGGTGTTCAGAAGGAGCTAGCCTGGCCTCTGGTGCGGGAGGTTTAGGCCCAGGGGGAATCAGCAAACAGTTCCTGAGCAGTCCTCTCGGTTTGCGTGACCCATGCGGTACCTCATACGAGAGGGCCAGAGGCCAGAGCCTGGGTCCCCGGGGTGTACGCTAGTCTGGGTTCAAGCAGCCCTGCAGGGCAGGTCTCCAGCGGCAGGCGTGACAGCAGGGACCCGCGCTGGAGCGCTCTGAAGTTTGATGAGCCGGAGGCGGCCCCGCCCAGCGGCGCTGCGAGGAGCCTGGGGAGCGGCCCATGCGCTCTGCGATGGCACCCCCTGGTGGACGAGAGGGACACCGCCTGGCTTCCCCGCGTTGTCGCCCCCGGGGCACTTCGGATCGGGGTAACATCTGGGCTGCCGCTGTGGCTATAAATGCTAGTGATGCTAAAAATAGCAACTACGCATATAAGAACCTTCTACGCGTGTGCCACACACTACTGTAAGCCCTTTGTATGTATCAACTCATTTAATCCTCGACACCCCTTTCAGCAAGTTCTCAGGGGAGTTCCGTTTTTCGGGGGATAGAACCTGTGCCCACAGAGTTGGGATAGCTTGCCAAGGTCAGAGGGAAGATCCCAGTTAGAGGCTGGCAGGGAGGAAGCGCTCAGAGTCGCGGCAGGACTGCGGGACTTGGTTGGGGGAGTTATGGAACATCTCCGCAGCCTGGTTTCTCACCCGAGAGGAGTTCCACGTCCTCCTCCCGCGGCCTGGGGAGAAGGGAAGGCGTGGAAGCCCTCGCTCCGCACAGGCCTGGGCTGCTGGGGAGGTCAGAGGGCGCCCTTCCCACAAATGCCCGGTCGTGCCCCCCCCCCCCCGCAAGGACGCCACTGGTTGCACGCAGGACTCAGCCCTCTAAAAGCGGCATTTCAGCTCTTTGCCTGATCAAAAAAGGCCTCTCTGTCAAAAAAATCCCATCTCGTTCCCCAACCCTTTTTTAAAAAGATTTTTATTTATTTGACAGAGAGAGACAAGAGAAGGAACACAAGCAGGGAGAGTGGGAGAGGGAGAAGCAGGCTTCCTGCAGAGCAGGGAGTCCAACAAGGGGCTTGATCCCAGGACTCTGGGACCATGACCTGAGCCAAAGGCAGATGGTTAACCACTGAGCCACTGAGGCACCTTTCTTCCCCAACTTTGATAGTATGCTCCTCTGAGAAAATATGTCACTTGTACACTTCCTTGCAGAGGTGAATTAGAAGGGAGGCTAACACTGAGCCTCAGACAGAGGAAAGCTGGCTGTTAGGGGACTCAGGAATTGGCAGTGGCCAGAAAGACTGGTTGGGTGACCCCCTGGGGATAGAGCACCCCCCTCAACCCCCTCACTGCCACCCTTGGGGGAAAAAGGGCCTGTCCTTTCTTGGCTCCTACATGGCTCTCCAGCTAGGTTAGGGGCTGTGGGGACTTCAGCTGAGGAGACTCAGTGGCCTGTGGGAGAGCGATTGGAGAAAACCTCAGTCTCATTGGCCCCAGAGATCAAAGTGAAGAGAGAGAAAAGTGGAGAAAGACTGAGGCAATGTGGTGCTGAACGTGAGCTGGGAAAGAGCATGGCAGGCTGAGCATGTCTTGGGTCTGCACCCTACTTAGGAAACCTGTTGTGACACAGGCCTTGACCTTGGCATGGGGGAGAGTACAGGGTGAGAAGGTGAGCAAGGAGCTTTGGAGAAGCCTTGCTCCCAGCCCATAGCTCTGTAAAGGGAATTCCCCCTGAAATTTGGGTCAACACAAAGATTGCATTCCAGTCACTGGCTTTTTGATGACAAGATGTATTATCGAACACACAGTGTTGGGACAACTCTGGCTCAACACAAAACCAAAACCTATTTCACACCTACCTCCAGAAAAAATTTCCAGTTAGTTGCAATTAATAATAGCTAACAGTGACAGAAGTACCACTATGAGCCAGTTACTGTTTCTAGAACTTGCTGTGGTCAGCTCACTTAATCTTCACTATAAGGGTATGAGGTATGGACACTTCCATTTTATTATTTCATGAGCAGGAAACCACCTGGAAAAAAGGTATTAAGTATAAAGGTATTAGAAGAAAATACTATTTGGATGAGAAAGGATCCTGTTAGCATCACATCAAAGGCAAAAACCATAAAAGAGAAAATGATAGCTTTGAACATATAAAACGTAAAATGTCTACAGTGTAAAAATAAATCAAATGAAAAGAAATTACATGCTAGGGAAAAATTTGCAATAAATATGACATATAAGTGGTCAATAAAGTTAATAGATAGAAACTAACAATTAAGAAAAATGAAATATCCAAAGAAAGTTGAAGAAAGGGCATAAATAGGCAATTCATAAGGAAGAAAAATTAACAAATCTGAAAAAATAACCATTCTTATTGGTAGTCAAAATAATGAAAATAAAAGGAATTGGATGCCATCTTCTTCACGTTTCCACTAAGCAAAGATTTTGACAAAGAAGATAACTCCCAGGGCAGGCAAGAGGACAGGAAATGTGTATTTCTTACACTGAATCACACATCTCTTTAATAGCTGGGTGGTTCTCCATTCTGTGGATATAGCATTATTTATTTAATCATTCCCCAATTATTGTTCGCTTAGATCATTTCCAATTTTTTTGGCTTATAAATTCAAAGATCATCTTTATTCATAATTCTTTGCATCTTTGATGATTTCTTTAGGAGAAGGTCCCAGGAGAGGACTTTTTTGGATGGAGGATTTTAAGCCTCTGAGGGCAGGATGACAAATTGCTTCTCATGAAGGTCAAATCTGTTTTGATTGGTGAGGGGAGCTTGGTCAGAGCAGAGTTCAGAGTAGGCCTGGGACCAGGAAAGGAGAGGACGGCAGGCAGAGTGAGTGGATTGTGGAGGCCAACTTTTAGAATAGCATTGGTGCAGGGGGAGTGATGCAGGCCGGAGAGGGGGAGGGCAGGAGATGTGACTGGAGGATGGGGGTATAGTACAGAGACTTCCAGGCTGGCCATCCAAGGGAAGGAGGGTGATGGGGTGAGGCCGAGCCTCCCCATTGATGCCCTGCCCAGGGGCTGCCCTGCAAGGGAGGCAGAGGAATCCATGCAGGGCAGCTTGGCCTAGACTGGGATCTTCACTTACTATAGCTGTGTGCTTGGGCAAGTCACCCAGCTCCTCCATGCCTTACATGAGGTGACCCACACAAAGCACAATGACAGGTGCTTGCTAAGTGTTCAATAAATGGTGGCTGGAGTTACTGGTAGGCACTCCAGAAACATTTACTGATGGGATTCTGGGTGGGATTGGCTATCATTTAAATATAGATTCTACATGTCAGCCGTTAGTCTAAGTGTGCATTTCTGATTCACACCTAATAATAGCCCAATAGCCCTAGGAAGTACAAATATTATCATCCACCCAAACTGACAAATGAGGAAATCAAGGCACAAAGTAGTCAGACAACTTGCCCAAAATCCTCAAGCAGCAGCATAGGTAGGTTGGACCTGGGCAGTGTGCTCTTACCCCCACTTACACAGCCTCTGGGTACCTGTAATACTGGAAAGGTCAGCAGTGCCAACCACAAATAGGGAACAGAAGTCTGGATTCATCTGGGGGTGTGATAGTCCCAGAAAAGCCAGTTATAAGGCCCTGCATCAAGGGCTCCCCCAGGCAGCCTTCAGGGGAGTAGGACCAATGTGGAGGCTCATGGGATCCCTAGTTATGTGGTGCTTCCCTGGGCTGGAGGACAGAGGCCCCCAGACTTGAAGCCTCTGGGATCCTACTCTACTAACTGCTGGGCTGGGCTGGCCTGGCTTGGAGAGAGGCTGGAGAAAGGGGCAGGAGGGACAGGACTAAAGACTGTCTCTGGGGGAAGGTCCAGTGCGGAAGTTCTGGAAAATGACCGTGATCTGGGTTCAAAATGCTGCTGCTGAGTCACCCACGGGAAGTTGATCTGCATTTCGCTTACTTGAAAGAAGGCGGGGATGTGGGAGATTCACTAAAGACTTTCCTCTGACAAGTTAAAATTTAAAAGGGTGGCACGGCTAGCTGGGAGCAGCTTGTCTTCAGGGTATCGGAGGTGGGCATATAAACTGAACACCAGCCTTGCAGCCTGAGAGAGCCGGGTGCAAATCAGGTTCCATCACTAGGCGGTCCCCAGACCTCGGTTTCTCTTGCTGGAAAACAAGCATCGTATTGCCTACCTCACAGAGGGACTGTGAGGATTCATGAGATGAAACATATAAATAGCAGTGTATCTGGTCCACCGTCAGCACCCCACCGAACATTCTCCGCTCACCAGGACCCGTTGTGCACATACTTCGCGCCAAGCCCTCTGCTGAAGGTATGATTCGTATTAGCTAATCGGGGTTCTCCAACTGTGCTACCAGACCAGCCACCTCACATCCCTGGGCAGTTGTGAGAAATGCAGATCCTCAGGCCCCAGACCTGCTGAGAGGGGAAATCCTGTGTCTCAACCAGCCTCCCAGGTGCATAGGATGGCTGGTAATTGTTTGAGAACCACCGCGTAGTTTAGAGTTGTTAGTATTATTGTTATAGAACAAGCTGAAAAATTTGATTCTTATCAATAGGGTGACCAATTGTTCTGCTGTTAGCCCTGAAAGGCCCACATGCTAGGAAAACCCTCAGTCCTGAGCAGACTGGAAGCTTCAGTCACCCTAGTAACAGTCAGAATGGTATTACAGCCTTGGAAGGCATTATGGGATTGTGGCAAAAGGAAGCAAACCAGGCACGGTGAGGAAGTCTGAAGGGTGGTTGCTTAGCTGACTCGGTGGCTGGTGTTGGTGGTGGGGGGGGGTCTTCCATGACAAGGGAGAGGCCCTGACAGCAGAGGGGACATCCTTGGGACTCCCAAGTCCTCAGCATTGCTTAGCAATGGTTGCTGAGAGCGAGCTTTCCTTGTGGAAACTGAGGCAGGGGCTGAACTTCAGAGCTGGGACGCTATGGGACAAGGCTTAAGGCATGGAGGCCCCTGCTGGTAGCTGATAGAGTTATTCATTCATTTAATAAACATCAAGTGTCAACTTTGTACTAGCAGGCTTCCCTTGGGACCTGGAGATATAAAAATGGAAGGGATGTGAACTTGTAGTTTGTGACCAGATGAATCAACAAGGCAAGCTAGGCTCTGAGAGGACCTGCCAACATGGAAAGAGGAGTCCCTATGGTCAACTGTTTGTTTACAAAGGGCTGGGAAACCGGGGTCCTTTAGTAACTTCAGACACCCGCAAGTCCAGGCAGCTGTTTCTTTTATTAAGCAATGTTCACTGAAAAGGGGGACCAGAATAAAGTGGAACCAGCCAGTGGTTTCAGCCTTGACTATGGAGCTGAATCACGTGGGGCCTGAACCCAAGCCAACTGCACCAGATTCTCTGGGTTTTTTTCCTTCAAGCTCCAGAAGTGATATTAATGCTAACATACAGCACTTTGCAGCCCAGGTGGTTATGAATTCTAGAAGGGACTTCAGACGTCAAGGTCCTTTGCAACGTGCCTCACATCCTTCCTCTGCCAGCCTTTCCCAGCCGGGCTTCCACCCCAGCAGCATGCTGCAAGCCAGTCCTGGTGCTATCAAGCATCCTGATTATCCCCTCCCCACTTCACCAATTCTGGACCTGGGTATTGGGGCCCGAGCAGCAGGTGGTGCAAATCACCGTGGGGGAAGGAGGTGAGTGAGTCATGTGTGGGTCACACAATTAGTCACGTGGGGGAACTGGGAGAAGGGTGGCCGGCCCCCTCCCTCAGGATGCTGTGGGGCGGGTTCAGGGATGTGTCAACCATATGAAGAATTTTGTCAGAGCTTCTTAGAAAAGTAAATGGATCTTTGCTCCTTTCATTTCCTCTTCCAGCTCTCAGTGGCTGTGAAACTGCCAGAATGGCCTTAAGTCAGAAAAAAGAGGTTCAAGGTTCAGTTTTCTGTTGGATAAAGCACAGTGGTACGCTAAGAATCTGATACAATAGGATAGTCTCTAGACGAATGCACATATATGCACAATTTTATGTATGATTTCGGGGAAGGTAGGGCAGGGACAGCGACCCCACTGTCCTCCCAGGGATGCAAGGTTACCTACCTCTGCACTGGGTCCCTGGGTTCCAGACCTTGAAGGATCTTCATTAATCAGATGCCAGAAGGAGGGGGCAGGACCTGGACAGCTCCGCCCAGATTGCCCACTGCCGCTTTAAAGATGAGAACACTGTAAGCTGCCATTTACCTGCACATGATGGGGATTTTTATTCTTACTTACATGTTTTAACACAGAGATTTTTGAACTTGGGGGAACACTAAAATCTCCTGGAGGGCTTGTTAAAACAAGAGGGGGCCTTGTTAAAACAATTCTGGAGACTCCCTCAGAATTCCTGACTCAGTAGGTCTGAGATGGGGCCAGATCATCTACATTTCTAGTAAGTTCCCAGGTGTTGCTGAAAGCTGCTGGTCTGGGGCCTACACTTTGAGAACCATTTACACAATAACTTTCCTTCTGTTCATCAGCCCAGGTGTGGGTTCTGGACTGACTAGGGAGCTGGGCTTGAGTCCGAGTTCATGGTTTATCGCATCATCGTGAGGCTATCCATTCTACTGCAAGCATCCATTAGGACTTGGCTCTGTGTGAACTCAGCTTTCTTCTTGATGTTTCCATTTTTACATGACCACGATAATGAGCTATTGACATGCTGTTGGAGCTTTGCAAAGTTCCTGGGGGAGCAAAAGTATCTCCAGCTTGCACAGAATATTCCGCCTTCAGAGTGCCTGAGGAACCCAGAGTCTTCCGGTGTTCTTAGCACAGACTGTGAGTTCTCCTGTTCTTTACATTGAACACAACTGTCCACACTTGCAGGCAAATACTAGAGTGCTTGAGAAGCTAACTTTGTGTAGAACTCCCTCATAATTAAGGGCACTGCATGCTGACCGGGGGGACCCTTGGGAGTACACTGCCTTGCTAGACAGAATCTGCTGCTGCTATGGGCAGAGGAGCAAACTGTCACTGCCAAGTTGAATGCCAAGGAGGCTTCCTTCGGCTGGACGTGGTTGAACGGGGTCCTGGGGCACAGTGAGCCCAAGAGTAGATGGCAGTCTGATGCCAGGCTGATGTTCTAAACTCTATTGCGCTGCACACCTGACTCTCCTGCAGATCTGGCTAAAGTGCGGATTCTGACTGAGCAGGTCGGGGCAGGACCCTAAAGCCTGTACTTTCAACAAGCTCCTGGGTGATGCCAATGCCAACATGACTTCATCAGCCAACTTTTATCAACTCCCTCTTCAGACATGAGCGGAGGTAGAGGTGGATCTTATTTTAAAGAGTTGTGGGAGCCTGGGCAATGCAACCCTTAATCTTCACAAGTGATGGAACAAGTGGGCCCAATATGCACCTGAAAATCTCACCTAGTCAGCAAACAACCTCATCTGCTCGATGCTAAGTTTATGAGAGCCCCTTCCAGCTCCCCCAGGTGGAGGGATTCCTCTTAATGCACAGATCAGAATGGTTCATCATCCCATTGGGCTGGGAACCCCTGTGACACGGAGACTTTTGCTTAATTGGAGTAAAGTTGAGGTACAATGTTATATTAGTTTCGGGTGTACAGCACAGTGATTCCACAGTTCTATACATTACTCAGTGCTCCCCACAGTAAGTGTAGATGGTCACTGGGCTAGGTGGCTTTTTTATTACCTGGAAAAAAAATTTTTTTAAGTACAGTTGACATACAGTGTTTTATTATTTCAGGTAAAAGCTTAGTGATTGGACAAGTTTATACATCACACTATGTTCACCACAGGTGTAAGCTACCATCTGTCCCCTTACCTCATTACTATAGCATCACTGACTGTATTCCTTATTCTGTGCCTTTTATTCTCATAATTCTGTGCCTTTTATGCTCATTCCCTAACTGGAAGCCTGGATTGCCCTCCCCCTGCACCTATTTTGCCCAAATCCCCATCCTCATTCCCTCTGGCAACAAAAATTTGTTCTCTGTATTTGTAGGTCTTATTCTGCTTTTTCATTTATTCACTTGCTATTTATTCCACTACTTATGAGTCGAATCATATGATCTTTTTTCTGTCTTAGTTCACTTGGCATAATACCCTCTACTTCCATCCATGTTGTCTCAAATAGCCCAATCTCATCCTTTTTTATGGCTTCATAATATTTGTGTGTGTGTGTGTGTGTGATATTTTCCTTATTTATTCATCTGTTGGACACTTGGGTTGCTTCCACATCTTGGCTATTGTAAATGATGCTGCAATAAAATGCTGCAATAAAATTCTTCTTGAATTAGTGTTTTGTTTTCTTCGGATAAATACCCAATAGTGGAATTACTGGATCATATGGCAGGTAGAGAACCAAGGACTGAGCTCTGGAGTGCTCCAACAGAGGAGGAGGAACAAGCAAAAGACATTAGGGAGTGACCATGAGGAAGGAGAAAAACAAAGAGATGGCAGCATCCAAGAAGCCAATGGAAGAAAGTTGAACAAGAAAGAAGGAGTGAAAACCTGTGCCAAAGCTGCAAGATCAAATATGAAAAGACTGAGAACCAGCCACTGAATTAGCAAGATGGAAGCTATGGCTGACCTTGAGAAGAAGGGTGGTGGTGGTGGAACGATGAGTGAAAGTCTGTTTAGAGCAGTCTAAAGAGAAAGGAATGAGAGCACTTCATGGACTGAGTGTAGATTACCCTTTTAAGATGGCTTCCTGCAAAAGACAGCAGAGACGCCATGGTATCTGGCAGAGGCGGTGCATTTCTTTTTGTTTTTTGTTCTTGTTTGTCTGAAGATGGAAAGATCCAAGAAAGGGAAGAACAGATGATGGAGGAGAGAGGGGGTGAAGAGCCAGAGGGAAGTCCTGGATGTTCTCGTACCCACGAGAAGCAAGAGGAGGGACTGGCTTCAGCCGGTAGCATGGATGGTCCGTCTATAGCAGCCAGGAAGGCAAAGTGTGTGGGTGCCCACACTAGAGGGTGGGTGGAGATGGTGGAGGGTGGCTGTGGAAATTCTGTTCAGCTGCCTTCAACTTTTTCAGTGAAGGAGGGAGCATCAGCTCCAAGGGAGGGAGGCTTGCCATAGGGAGGAGAAGGCCATGCGAAGATAGAGAAGAGAGAGATTTGAAGATGCTGACCTTGAAGACTGGAGGGAAATGGCCCCAAGCCATGCAATGCCAGAAGCTCTAGAAGCAGGAAGAAGCAAGGAATGGGTACCCCCTGAGCCTCCAGAGGGACCACACACCTGCCCACACCTTGACTGCAGTCCACTGAGTTTGGACTTCTGGCCTCTAGAACTGTGAGAGAATAAACTCTGTTAAGCCACTAAATTTGTGGTACTTTGTTACAATAGCCACAGGAAGCTAATTCAGGACTAAGGAGAACGGATGACCAGAAGAACGTCTGCTCTGCTCACTACCATGGACCTAGCACCCTGCCCAATACCTGATCAAATACGTGCAGAATGAATGAATGCGTGGGCGGCCAGGCCCAGTGGCCACTGTGCCACCACTGTGGCACACTGTGCCTACCCTAGGCTGCTCCAAGCCCAGAGAGGGCGAGAAGCCCCCAGGTCTACACACTTTACCCATTACCCCCCAAAGACAGTACACAAGAGGGATATGGTCGGTTGATCTCTAGTCCCTGATAAAAGAGCCAGAGAGACTCAACTTGGCCAGGTACCCACCAGCTTCAATTAACAGAGAAATGAAACCACACTGCACAAAAGACTGTGATCTTGTGGATGAGGGAAGGGGGCAATTTCTTTCCACGGAAAGCAACAGTGTCAGACAGCCTGTCCTCTACAAAGAGCACCACTTCTGAGATGCATACCACCACTTAGCCTCAGTCCTCAGGCTGTTTAGGAAGTACACACTATTATCCTGCCCTTGGGCAGCGCAGCAGGAGACTGAAGCAGGGAAGCCGCTCAAAGGCATGGAAAGTTTGGTGGCAGAACTTGAATCCAGGGCTTCCAGACATCAGGAGGCTATGTCTTTAATCACTGTGCTCACCTGCCCTCATCCTCTGGCTCCAGGTAGTAAGGAGACATTCCTCATAGCCCCCAGCACTCTCCTCCCTACCTGGGCCAGACACGGACAACTTACCTCTCAGCAACACTTCAGGAGTATCTGAATAAGAGGAAATAGGCCAAGTGTTCTTCTTTTCTTTATTAATGAGTTGAGATACACAAAGACTTAATAAAAAGTTACATAAAAGGCTCAAGCATTATTGAGACCCAGGCATCACTCCCATTTCACAGCGATGGCCATCTGTTAATACTGGGTAGCAGAGGCTGGGCGCTCACAGGCGCTCAACAATTCAAGTATCTTTCGTTCTATGTAAACCCAACATGGAATTTCTAACCCAATGGGCTGCTAATGGAGGGAACCTGTCTGTGGCTCCAGATTACCGTCACATGTGGCCTTTGGGTCAGAGCTGCCATGTGTTAGTGGGTCACGTCTTCTGGCGAGGTGAGATTGGCCACACTAGGCCACGAGGCACTCTCTGCAGCAAACAACACAAGGTGGGGTCAAAGTCCTAAGAGAAACCATCCAAGGGAGCCCTGTGTAGCCAAGTATAGGAGAAGTCAGTGGCCAGAGCCCCAGGCTGGAGGGGTGGGGAAGATGGCTAAGATTACCTGTTGGATAGAAAAGTAGCCCTCTAATTGGGGTTGTCAAAATTTTAGGAGAAAAATTGAGAGCACACAGTGGCAAAGGTATGGGGTAGGGGGGTTTCAAGAAGGGTGTGTTCTAGAGGATGTGAAGGTAGCACTATTCACGTGGCCTGCAAAACCAGTGGAAATACCAATACGTCACTGAAGACACAAGTCCTATTGGACTCCCCAGTCATGGAGTAGTGTGGCCAACTGGTGTTCCAACTGACCCTCTCACGGGACCACAGAGAAGCTATTGTACTGGGGATGCCCCAGGGTCCACTCCATTCTGGCCTTTCTGGAGGCCCCCACTGCTACAAGGGCCCACAGGTCCCTCAAACACAAAGAACTGTCTTCGAAAAGTGTTATTTTTCTGTCTCATTTCTGAGGTCACAGAACATAACACCTAACCTTGACTCGGCAGCATCAGGCCTTTCCTTCACCAGTTTGTCCCTCAAGCACTGTGGAGCTGAGCTGCAGGCTGACTGCAGGACAGGTGTCCTGGAAGATGAGGCGGGGGTGGGCAGAAGCACAGCCCCTGTTGGGGGAGGGGCCAGTAGCAGATGGAACTCATGTGTCTGGTTACCTTCATGGCTAAGGGCTTCATTCTAGGGCGGCTGATCTCCTAACAGGACTCCCCACTCAGGGCTACCAAGGAGCTGCGGACTCTGCACAGGGGAGGGGGGTGGGGACCTGCAGGTAGTGGTCCGTGCCCAGCAGAAGCTTTCCAGCAGCGGCCGCTGCCCCGTGTGCATAGCTTCCCTTCCCACCCACCACTCCTTCACTGCAGAGCATCTCCCTCAGTACTTCATCCCGCCTGTCTTGCTGCCGTGGCCTCCTCTCCTTTGCACACAGGGCTGCTGTGGACTCAGCTCAGAGGAGCAGAAGGGTTGGAAAGAGCCTTGGACTGTTTGTGTTTAAAATGCCCATTAACATTCTAGAATCTTGGGACACTCTGAAGTGCCTAATCTGGAATGTTGTTATCTTTCCTTTCAGGGTTGGGGAGGGGGGCTGGGAGAAGACCACTGAGACAAATAAAGGAGTTTGAATTTCCAATTAACTGAGGTCCCAATGATTTCATTCGACACAGAATCGCTCTCCGGCTGGGCCCCCTGGTGCTGGTGATCTTGCTGAGTTAGGAACGCAGCATGCTTTCAAAACCAGAAATGATGCGAGGTGTCTCCATGTCCAGTGGAGTGCTCACCTTCTCAGGGCTTCTCTCTCCAAAAAGCAGCCAGGCCACCTGCTAGGGATGCTCCAGTTTGCCTTGTGATCTGATTTGTAAATGGAAAATGGGGTCACGAGCTGAACTACCTTATATTCTGATCTTCTGTCAGGGATGGGGGGCTTTGTGGTCGCTGCTGCCCCTCCACCCTCTGGGAAAATCCAGTCTCTGGATCACGCCGGCAGCACCTGAGAGGGAAGTAGCATCATCAGGAAGTTGAGGGAGTGTCCCCTTATAGAAGCAGGTGTATGGGGGTCATGTCATCACCCCACCCTTTCTTTCTCCTTTAATTATGTTACAGTGAAGATCCAAGAAGTGAAGAAAAGTGTGTGCCAGAAAGGCAAGTGAATCCTAAGTTTGCAAAAGCTTAGCTGGGTTTGCTTATTTACTGGGCTTTAAGAAGTGGTAGTCAGTGGAGTCAAAGGGAAAATGGCTTCTTGTCTTGGTTGTGTTTTAGTAACAACAGTGTTGGATTGTTTTTGGTTAAGATTCAGCATGAACTAGAGCTTTCTGGATGGCGTTCACACTAGCTTACTGGGACACGCTGAGACATACATGCCCACGTCCATGTGTTTGTGTCCAAGAGGCATGAGGCAGCACAGGTAGTGGGAGAGCAGGAAGAGACAGATCCAGGAGCACGGAACTCAATCCACACTGTCTGGAAAGCAAACAGATGCTTTTGCACAGCCAATCAGCTGACTTAACTTATACACGTCCAGGATCATGAAAACCCCTCCAAAAATGAACATGCTCGTGCCAGCCTCTCTGCTAAGCAAAATAAAACTCCATTTCCGAACAAACACCTGCACCCACAGGCACAGCAAAACTTTCTGGGTGACCGCATCTCTCTTCTGTGCAGTTTGGAGGCCGGGAGTGGGGTGTTCGTTCCTCTGAGGCCCTGGGCCACTGTCCTCCATGCTCTCGGTCCCTCCACTTGCATGTTGAGCTGAGTTTTGGCACTGCTGGGAAAACTCAGTCACAAACAACAACAACAACATTATTCTAGATGTGTTCTCAGAGAGGCCTGCTGAAGACCAGAAGCTCCGCCCATCTGTGGGCACAGACCCCTTTAATAAAATAATAATCACTAAAATAATTTAAAAATCTACAAAAGCCCCCCAAGCTTGGACACTCTGGGCTGGGGGCAGCGGGGTAGGGGTGGATCAAGGCTGGTTCAGTACTCTGTCTGTGGACACACTTCCACATCACACCAATATTGTGTACTTCAAAGGAACAACACAGCCCCCGAGAGACAGGGAGGAACCAGGCTGAATCAACTCGAGGTGCTTGGAGGCTGCTTCCCTGTCTCTCCTGTGACTCTGAAAAGCCTGTGCCCTTCGGGCAAAGCCAGAGCCTAGCTCCTCCCTGCCCACCCTCCCTCTCTCCCTTCCTGTGCCAGGTCCTCGGGCCGAAGGTCGTGGTTAGAAATGGTTTTCAGTGCGGTTAGGCAGTGGAGGGCCCCGGGGGCCGGCCAGGTCACAGTCACCTTGGCCAGGGCCTCAGGCCCATCACAATATCACACACTGCAGTTTGTGGGTGCCAGTGGCCCGGTCTCCCCGCCATTTGGTTTTCTTCTTCTTCTTCTGACTCTTTTCCGGAATCTGTTGCCTTTTGAGACAGTGAAAGGCAGAAAAACAAAGTCAGAACAGGCTTTGCTTCTCCCAGCCCCTCTCCGCCTGGGCCCCAGGGGTGCAGGCAGCAGGCCTGTTCTGGACTGTTCTGTTCTGGATGGTGTCTCTGGGGCACAGAAAGTGGGAAGGCAGGGAGAGCAGGGCAAAGCCTGTGGCCCCACGGATGAGAATTCCTCATGTCACGTTGTGGCTGCAGTTACTTAAATCTTCAGCTATGTTATGTGTTATTCAGTACTGGCCTCTATTTTTATGTCTCATATTTTAAATAAAATGACAAGTCCATTGAGCCCAAAAGCTTTTTTGCATGTTTTCTGTTAGCTATTCTTGTTTCTAAAAACCTGCCCTGGGGGGCGCCTGAGTGGCTCAGTGGGTTAATGCCTCTGCCTTCGGCTCAGGTCATGATCTCAGGGTTATGGGATAGAGCCCCACATTGGGCTCTCTGCTCAGCGGGGAGGCTGCTTCCTCCTCTCTCTCTGCCTGCCTCTCTGCCTGCTTGTGATCTCTGTCTGTCAAATAAATAAATAAAATCTTAAAAAAAAAAACAAACCTGCCCTGGAACTACAAGTCCATAACCAAGATATACCAGCTCCTGGCAGGGCCACGTGTCCCAGCTGGAGGCAAGATGCCTACAAGAAGATTTTTCCACGAGTGCGAGCACGAAGTGAGGGCTGTGCTAGCACAGCGCACCCCAGGGATTGGGGAGGAAAGGGGGGTGGGTGTGTGTGTGTGTGTGTGTGTGTGTGTGTGTCTCTCTCTCTGTGTGTGTGTGTGTGTGTCTCTCTCTCTCTCTCTCTCTCTC
>RCUC01154271.1:0-25071 GCA_003697995.1 Taxidea taxus jeffersonii
CTGTAAGGTGATTGTTAATGTATATTGTCTCTGTTCCTTTCTGTTCTAATACTTTTAGTGTCTCTCTTTGCTTAGAGGACTGCTTTCAATATTTCCTGTAGAGCTCGTTTGGTGTTTACAAACTCTTTCAGTTTTTGTTTGTCCTGGAAGCTTTTAATCTCTCCTTCTATTTTCAGTGATAACCTAGCTGGATAAAGTATTCTTGGCTGCATGTTTTTCTCATTTAGTGCTCTGAATATATCATGCCAGTTCTTTCTGGCCTGCCAGGTCTCTGTGGATAAGTCTGCTGCCAGTCTAATATTTTTACCATTTTATGTTACAGACTTCTTGTCCCGTGCTGCTTTCAGGATTTTCTCTTTGTCGCTAAGACTTGTAAATTTTACTATTAGATGGCGGGGTGTGGGTCGGTTCCTATTGATTTTGAGGGGTATTCTCTGTACCTCCTGGATTTTGATGCTTGTTCCCCTTGATATATTAGGGAAATTCTCTACAATAATCCTCTCCAGTATATCCTCTGCTCCTATTTCTCTTTCTTCTTCTTCTGGAATCCCAATTATTCTAATGTTGTCTTCGTCTTATGGTATCACTTATCTCTCGAATTCTCCCCTCGTGGTCCAGTAGTTGTTTGTCTCTCTTTTGCTCAGCTTCTTTATTCTCTCTCAGCTGGTCTTCTATATCACTAATTCTGTCTTCTACCTCATTTATCCTAGCAGTAAGAGCCTCCATTTTTTATTGCACCTCATTAATAACTTTTTTGATTTCAACTTGATTAGACTTTAGTTCTTTTATTTCTCCAGAAAGGGCTTTTATTTCTCCTGACAGGGTTTCTCTAGTATCTTCCATGCCTTTTTCGAGACCGGCTAGAACCTTGAGAATCGTCGTCCTGAATTCCAGATCTGACATATTACCAATGTCTGTATTGATTAGGTCCTTCGCCTTCGGTCCTGCCTCCTGTTCTTTTTTTGTGGTGAGTTTTTCTGCTTTGTCATTTTGTCCAGATAAGAATCCGCTGTTCTGGGACGCCTGGGTGGCTCAGTTGGTTGGGCGGCTGCCTTCGGCTCAGGTCATGATCCTAGCGTCCTGGGATCGAGTCCCACATCGGGCTCCTTGCTCGGCGGGGAGCCTGCTTCTCCCTCTGCCTCTCTCTGCCACTCTGTCTGCCTGTGCTCGCTCTCTCTCTCTCTGACAAATAAATGAATAAAATCTTTAAAAAAAAAAAAAAAAGAATCCGCTGTTCTCCCTGTTAAGTGAACTTGGTCTTGGCTGGATTTCTTGTTGATCTTCTGGGGGAGGGGCCTGTTGTAGTGATTCTCAAGTGTCTCTGCCCCACGTGGAATTGCACCGCCCTTACCAGGGGCTGGGCTAAGTAATCCTCTCGGGTTCACATTTGGGAGCTTTTGTTCCCTGAACGTTTTCCGTAGAGTTCTGGAGGACGGGAATGAAAATGGCGGCCTCCCAATCTCCAGTTCGGAGGAGCCGAGAGCTAGGGTCCCCAGTCTTCAGTGCGCCTTCGGAGAAAAGTGTTTAATCACTCCCGTCTCCCCAGCCTCCGGCCGTGCTTGGAGGAAATCGTGCGTAATCAGTCCCGTCTCACTGGCTTCTGGGAGCTCTCCGAGCTCACCCAGGCTGTGACCAAGCATCTCTTTCTCTGGCAGAGTCCCACCTGGAGTCTCGAACCCTGTAGATCCCTGAGCTCTCCCGGGTCGGAGTCTCCCCGGATCTTGTGGGGACCCCTCGCACAGAGCACCGGCCCATGTCACAGAGCACTGGCCCACGTCATGGCTCTAGGAAACCTCGGCTCTGTCTCCTCAGCCGGCTTCCCCACTCTAATCCCTGTGCGCTCTGCGACACTCAGATACCCCCGATCCTTCTGTGACCCCGGGGGACCTGAGTCCATGCTGTCCCTGTGAGGTCTTCACCCCAGTTTAGCCTCTGGAGCGATGTCCCTCCATGGAGCAGACTTTTAAAAGTCCTGATTTTGTGCTCCGCCACTTGCCTGGAGCCGGCCCTCCCCCTGTGGTCTATCTTTCCGTCGCATTGGATTCACTTCTCTGATGGTCCTACCTTTTAGAAAGTGGTCGATTTTCTGTTTCTAGAATTGTTGTTTTTCTTCTCTTCGATCTCCTGTTGGATTCGTAGGAGTTTGGAATGGTTTGATAGGCTATCTAGCTGATCTCCTGCTGCCTGATGTCATCTCAGCCTGCTACTTCTCCGCCATCTTGACTCCTCCCCTCTCGGCGTGGACCCAGGCGACCGCCACTAGCGGGAGCATGAGCGCGAGCCAGCATGTCCACATCATGGTCCAGTCCCAGTCTCCTGAGGGCACGGGGCAGGGCGGCTGCAGCGAGCTTGAGGGAAGGTGGGAGCTCTGCTGCTTGGCAGCCTCCGAGGAAATCCCATGAATAATCCTTTTAATGTAGTTTTGGATCCTATTGGCTAGAATTGTGGTGAGAATTTTCACATCTGTGTTCATCAAGCACATTATTCTGTAATTATCTTTTTTGATGGGGACTTTGTCAGGTTTTGGGATCAAGGTAATGCTGGCCTCATAAAATGAGTTTGTAGGTTTTCCTTCCATTTCTATTTTTTGGAACAGTTTCAGGAGAATAGAAATTAATTCTTTAGGGGCGCCTGTGTGGCTCAGTGGGTTAAAGCTGCTGCTTTCAGCTTAGGTCATGATCCCAGGGTCGTGGGATCGAGCCCCGCATTTGGGCTTTCTGCTCTGCAGACAGCCTACTTTCTCCTCTGTCTCTCTCTGCCTCTCTGCCTACTTGTGATCTCTGTCTATCAAATGAATAAATAAAATCTTAAAAAAAGAAATTAAGTCTTTAAAGGCTTGATAGATTTCCCCTGGGAAACTGGCTAGCCCTAGGCTCTGGTTTTTTGGAGATTTTTGATGACTGCTTCAATCTCCTTACTGGTTATGGGTCTGTTCAGGTTTTCTATTTCTTCCTGGTTCAGATGTGTCTCTAGGAATGTCTCTATGTCTCTAGGAATTTTATGTCTCTAGGAATGCACCCATTTCTTCCAGATTGTCAAATTTACTGGTGTATAGTTGCTCATAATATGTTCTTATAATTGTTTGTTTTTCTTTGGAATGGGTTGTGATCTCTCCTCTTTCATTCATGATTTTATTTATTTGGGTCCTTTCTCTTTTCTTTTTTTATAAGGTTGGCCAGGGGTTTATCAATTTTATTTATTCTTTCAAAGAACGAGCTCCCAGTTTCATTGATTCGTTCCATTGTTTTTTTTTTTTTTGTTTGTTTGTTTGTTTGTTTTTTGGTTTCTATTTCATTGATTTCTGCTCTGGATCTTTATGATTTCTCTTCTCCTGCTGGGTTTAGGTTTTCTTTGTTGTTCTTTTTCAAGCTCCTTTAGGTGTAGGGCTAGGTTGTGTATTTGAGACCTTTCTTGTTTCTTGCAAAATGCTTGTATCACTATATATATTCCTCTCAGGACTGCCTTTGCTGTGTCCCACAGATTTTGAACCATTCTGTTTTTATTATCATTTGTTTCCATGATTTTTTTTTTCAATTCTTCTTTAATTTCGTGGTTGACCTATTCATTCTTTAGTAGGATGCTCTTTAGCCTCCATGTATTTGGGTTCTTTCCAAATTTCCTCTTGTGATTTAGTTCTAGCTTCAGAGCATTGTGGTCTGAAAATATGCAGGGAATGATCCCAATCTTTTGATATTGGTTGAGACCTGATTTATGACCCATGATGTGATCTATTCTGGAGAATGTTCCATGGGCACTAGAGAAGAATGTGTATTCTGTTATTTTGGGATGGAATGTTCTGAATATATCTGTGATGTCCATCTGGTCCAGTGTGTCATTTAAGGTCTTTATTTCCTTGTTGATCTTTTGCTTGGATGATCTGTCCATTTCAGTGATGTGGTGTTAAAGTCCCCTACTATTATTGTATTATTGTCAATGTGTTTCTTTGATTTTGTTCTTTTTTTATTTTTTTTTAAATTTTATTTATTTACTTATTTATTTGACAGACAGATTACAAGTAGGCAGAGAGGCAGGTAGAGAAAGAGGGTGAGGAAGCAGGCTCCCTGTTGAGCAGAGAGCTGGATGCGGGTCTTGATCCCAGGACCCTGAGATCATGACCTGAGCTGAAGGCAGAGGCTTAACCCACTGAGCCACCCAGGTGCCCCTTTATTTTGTTCTTAATTGGCTTATATAGTTGGCTGCTCCCATGTTAGGGACATAGATATTTAAAATTTTTAGTCTTCTTGTGGGAGAGACCCTTTAAGTATGATGTAGTGTCCTTCCTCATCTCTTATTAGAGTCTTTGGGTTAAAATCTAAATTATCAGATATAAGGATTGCCCCCTCAGCTTTCTTTTGATCCATTAACATGGTATATTGCTTTCCATGCCCTCACTTTAAATCTGGATATGTCTTTGGGTCTAAAACGAGTTTCTTGTAGACAGCATATTGATGGGTTTTGTTTTTTTATCCTTTCTGATACCCTATGTCTTTTGAATGGGGCATTTATCCCATTTGCATTCAGGGTAACTATTCTAAGATATGGATTTAGTGCTACTGTATTGCCTGTAAAGTGACTGTTATTTCATATTGTCTCTGTTCCTTTCTGGTCTACTATTTTTAAGGTCTCTCTGCTTAGAAGACCTCTTTCAATATTTTCCATAGGGCTGGTTTGGTGTTTACAAATTCTTGGAAGCCTTTTACCTCTCCTTCTACTTTCAATGATAGCTTAGCTGGATATAATGTTCTTGGCTGCATGTTTTTCTCATTTAGTGATTGTTCTTTCTGGCCTGTGGTCTCTGTGGATAAGTCTGATGCCAATCTTTTATTTTTACCATTGTACTTTATAGACTTCTTGTCCCAGGCTGCTTTCAGGATTTTCTCTTTGTCACAGAGATTTGTAAGTTTTACTATTAGATGACAGGGTGTAGACCTATTCTTATTGATTTTTAGGGGAATTCTCTGCACCTCCTGGATTTTCGTGCTTGTTCCCTTTGCCATATCAGGGAAGTTCTCTACAATAATTCACTCCAATATACTTCTTCCCCCTCTGTCTTTGTTCTACTTCTGGAATCCTTATTTTTCTAATGTTGTTTCATCTTATGGTATCACTTGTCACTCAAAATCTCCCCCTTGTGGTCCAGTAGTTGTTTGTCTCTCTTTTGCTCAGCTTCTTTATTCGTTGTCATTTGGTCTTATATATTAGCGATTATCTCTTCTGCCTCATTTATCCTAGCAGTAAGAGCCTCCATTTTTGATTGCCACATCATTAATAGCTTTTTTAAAATTTCAGTTTGGTTAGATTTTAGCTCTTTTATTACTCCAGACAGGGTTTCTTTAATATCTTCCATGCCTTTTTTAAGCCCAGGTATCACCTTGAGAATTATATCACCAGTGTCCATATTGTTACGTATTGTTAGGTCCCTACTCTTTGGTATTGCCTTTTTTTTTTTTTTTTTTTTTTTTTTTTGGTGAGTTTTTCTGCCTTGTCATTTTATCCAGATAAGAATATATGAATGAGAGAATAAAGTATTAAAAGTGTGGCAAAAACCCAGAAAAATGTCTGTTAACCAAATCAGAAGAGACCCCAAATCATGGGATGAAGAAAGGGGGTAAAAATAAGTTAAAAATATTAAAAAGAAAAAAGAAAATACATATATTAGAATGGTGAATAGAACAGAGCCACCCACTTAATTTTGGGTGTATTTTGGTCTCTTAGAAGAAACTCCCTCCCAAAATTTTAAAGAAAGAAAAAATATATATATATAGATATATAAATACATACAAACACAAAAATAAGGGTGAGCACAATGAAGGGATGAAATATGACTGTAAGGATGAAACTTTTAAAAAAAATTCTAAAAAAGGAGTTGATAAAATAAGTTTATTGGGAAAAGAAGTAATAAGAAAGTGAAGAGAATTTGCTCAGGTTGGAGACTAGAACAACACCCTGTGCTAGATTTAGGGTATATTTTGATCTATTAGAAGAACTTGCATCCAAATTTTTTTAAAAGAAAAAACCCTGTATGTATACAAAATTAAAATTAGATACAATGAAGGATAAAATATGACTATAATAATGAAGGCTCAAAAAGACTTTTTTTTTAAGAAAGGTATTGTTAAGATAAACTAGTTTAAAAAACTTTAAAAGAGGAAAGAGTAAAAGTTAATATAAAAATAGAATAAGAAAAAGATAAAATTAAAAAAATAATTAACCTTGAAAAACTGAAGAATCTTGGGGAGAAAGCCATGAATTCCATGTTTTGCTTTTCCCTTCTCTGGAATTCTACTGTTCTCCTTGATCAGTGAGTTTGGTCTTTGTGGGATGTTCTTGTTGATCTTCTGGGGGGACGGGCCTATTATAGTGATTCTCAAGTGTCTTTGCTTGAGGCAGAATTGCCCCACCCTTGCCAGGAGCTAGGCTAAGTAATCTGCTGGGTTCCATCTCGGGAGGTTTTCTTCCCTAAATGCTTTCTGTAGAGCTCTGGATGATGGGAATGAAAATGGTGGCCTCCCAGTCTCCAGCCCAGAGGAGCCAAGAGCTCAGTGCCCCACTCCTCAATGTGCACTCAGAGAAAAGTTCTCAGTCATTCCCATTCCCATCTCCCTGGCCTCCAGCTGCTCTCTAAGCTCACTGGCCTGTGACAGGGCTGTGACCAAGTGTCTCTGTCTTTGGCACACAGCCTTGCCTGGAGTCTCCAAACCCAGCAGACCCTTGCCACACTTCCAGCAAGGTCTCCCTGGACCTGCCATTTGTGGGGTCCCTGTTCAAAGAGCAGTGGTCTGACTTTGCCATGGATCACAGTTTAAGGTAACCCGAGTTGAGAACTCACTCCTCAGTTATGTCTCTATAGCCGGCTTCTTATACCTGTGAGCTCTGTGACACTCTAGACATCCCCAATACTTCTGTGACCCCACGGGACCTGAGACCATGCTCTCCCTGCGAGGGCTCCACCTCCACTTAGTCTCTGGAGGAATGTCCCTCCATGGAGCAGACTTTTAAAAGTTCTGATTTTGAGCTCCATTGCTCTGCTGCTTGATGGGAGCTGGCCTCCCCCCACCCCCACGATCTATCTTTCTGTCACTTCATATTCATTTTCCTGCAGGTCCTACCTTTCAGAAAGTGGTCGATTTTCTGTTTCTAGAATTGCTGCTCTTCTTCTCTTTGATCTCCTGTTGGATTTGTAGGTGTTTGCAATGGTTTGATAAACTATCTAGCTGATCTCCTGCTACCTGATGTCATCTCAGCCTGCTACTCCTCCACCATCCTGACTTCTCCCCAATTTCTGTGCTTCCTTGCCTAATAACTAAACAAGATGCTTCACTTCCTTGAATCACACTGTTTCATCTGTAATGTAACAATGATATCATGCTTTTTCAATTCAAATCTATATATACCTTTTATGTCTCTGAGATTAGATTGCTTAATTCTCCCACATAACTT
Source organism: Taxidea taxus jeffersonii (assembly GCA_003697995.1). Lineage (NCBI taxonomy): Eukaryota > Metazoa > Chordata > Mammalia > Carnivora > Mustelidae > Taxidea > Taxidea taxus. The sequence continues at coordinate 7,441 of RCUC01154271.1, forward strand.
CCTCACTGACAGGCAGATAATGAAGTGTGAATTTATTGCCTTTGCTTAGGTGAATTGAGCCAGGGATTGGGGGTATATGCTTGTTTTTTTGTAGTTTAGTTGACACATTTGCTTCTATTGCTATGAAAATTGTCAATGTTTTAGAAGAGGTAAGAGTCAGGAAAGATATGTGAGAATAATTTTGAAAGACTGTTAATAAGGTGTTGAGTCTCTGTCAAAAATACAAGTAGACCCTCAAGGAAGGTAATCATCAGCAACATGTAACTAAATTAAGGAGAAGTTAAATCAAGAATATTAACTGATGTATTTTGGCCAAATAGGGATGGAAACAAGCCACACATGCTCTCCAACATGCTCCAACACAAGTTCCAACTTTTCTAGGTTAGAATTTACCATAAGCCCCTAAAAAGCTTGTGCTGCTGTTAACAGTCCTTCTGGCTAGGGAAGTCTATAGAGGACTTACTAGAGTAGTAATCTCATTGAAGAAGTCATAAAATTAAACTTTGATATTGAATATGAAAATGAGTATGCAGAGGCACCTGGGTGGCTCAGTGCGTTAAGCCTCTGCCTTGGGTTCAGGTACTAGTCTCAGGGTCCTGGGATTGAGCCCTGAATGAGGCTCTCTGCACAGTGGGGAGCCTGCTCCCCCTCTGCCTGACTCTCTGCCTACTTGTGATCTCTCTCTCTCTCTCTCTGTCAAATAAATAAATAAAATCTTAAAAAAATTAGTATGTGACTATTTGTCTTTTTTATTATTACATAAATGGCATTTTAAAACCAAGTTTATTTTGGGCTTAATTTAAACAAAGTAGCATTTACCATTTCTCAGTGTGCCATCAGAGAAGTGTCAAAAAATGTTACAAGTGTATGAACTTCACCGCATTCAAGTTACATAACATTTCTAATAATCCCTCAATTTTTCTCCTGCTCCTTTGCAATCACATCTCCACCCAGACACTGACCATTGTTATTGTTTTTGTTGCTTTCCCCCTTGTTTATGGTTTTAACATTTGTAGACTTTAAAATAAATGAAGTCATACAATGGAAACTGTTCTTTGTCAGGCTTCTTTTGCTTGGCATCATACCTTTCAGATGTATCTATAACATTGTGTATATAAAAAAAAAGTTCCTTTTATTGCTGAACAATAATTTATATTGAATCAAATATATGTAAACCAAAATTTCTTTATCCATTTAGCAGTTGATAGATAATTTGGTAATTTTCAATTTTTGTAACAGTTTTATTGAGATATACATTATATACCACAGAATTCACTCATTTCAATGACTTTTGGTATATTCATGGAATTATGCAACTGTCACCACAATCAATTTAAAATATTTAATTAGCCCAAAAGTAAATCCCTCATTTTTTACCAATCACCTCCAACCCCACTTCAACTTAATCCATCTCTCAGCAATTGCCAATCTGCTTTCTATCTCTACAGATTCAGTTATTTGAACATTTTATATAAATGGAGACTTATGTAGTTATTTGTTGTTGTTGTTTTCAATGTTTCAAGTTTTTATTTAAATTCTAGTTAATTAACATAAAGTGTAATATTAGTTTCAGGAGTGGAATTTAGTGGCTCATCACTTATATGTAACACCCAGTGCTCATCACAACAAGTGCCCTCTTTATTACCCCTCACACATTTAGCTCATCCCCCACCCATCTCCCTTACAAGAAACCCTCATTTTGTTCTCTATTGTTAAGAGTCTCTTCTATGGTTTTCGTCTCTTTCTCTCTCTCTTTTTTTCGTCCCCTATATTCATCTGTTTTGTTTCTTAAATTCTGCATGTGAGCGAAATCATATGGTATTCGTCTTTCTCTGCCTGACATATTTTACTTAACATAATACACTCTAGCACTATCCACATCATTGCAATGGCAAGATTTCCTTCTTCTGATGGTTGAGTACTATTATGTTGTATATATAAACTACCTCTTTTTATCCATCCATCAGTTGATGGACCTTTGAGCTGTTTCAATAATTTGGCTATTGCTGATAATGCTGCTATAAACATCAGGGTTCATGTGTCCCTTTGAATCAGAACTTTTGTGTCCTTTGGATAAATACATAGTAGTGCGATTGCTGGGTCATATGGTAGCTCTATTTTTAACTTTCTGAGGAGCCTCAATACTGTTTTCCAGAGTGGCTATACCAGTTTTCATTGCTACCATTAGTGCAATAGTGTTCCTTCTCCGCATCCTTGCCAACATCTGTTGTTTCTTGTGTTGTTAATGTTAGCCATTCTGACAGTTTACCACTTGTAAAGGTGGTAGCTCTTGTAGTTTTGATTTGTATTTCCCTAATCATCAGTGATGTTGAGCATATTTTCATTTGTGACTGGCTTCTTTCACTTAGTATAAACTTTCTAAGGTTAAATCATGTTCTAGTACATATCAGTACTTTATTTATTTTCATTGCCAACTGTATAAATATATCACATTTTATTTATCCATCCATCAGTTGATGGGTGTTATGATTCTATCCATTGTTTGGCTTTTATAAATAATAATCCTATAAATATTCATGTATAAATTTATTTTGTAAATATGTGTTTTGACTTCTTTTGGGTATATATCTAGGATTGGGATTACTGGAGCACTTGGTGATTCTGTTTACCTAGTTGTTTCCAGTTTATTTTTGGTTTATTTATTTTGCCTCTTAAATACAGGTACTATGAAATTTATTTAATAGTCTTTTTGCGGAAATATTTTTTGGATTTTTTTGTTCATAAATTTCACAGTGGAATTTCTGTATGGTAAAAAATGCATATTTTCCTTTTTAGGAAATTGCCAACCTGTCGTCTAAAATGATTGCAACATTTTATCTCTGACCATGAGTAGTTTTGGATGACATATAGTCTTTCTACCATTAGGTTACTCCAGCCTTTTAAAATTTTTGCTGATATAGTAAATGTGTAAATATATATAATGGTAGTTTTACCTTGTGTTTCTCAAATGATTAATGATGTTGAGTATCTCTTCATGTGCCATTGGCCATTTGATTATCTTCTTTAACAGAATGACTGCCCCAATCTTTTGGCCATTTTTTTTTATTAGACTGTTTATATTCTTCTTTTTGAATTGTTAGAATTCTTTAGATATCCTGGATAAAGAATTAAGCCAGATATAATTTTTTATAATATTTTCTCTGTAGATTGTTTCTTCATCTTCTTAACTGTGCTTTTATAAGGCAAAGCTGTTTTTATTCAGTTTTTTTTAATATTTGATAAGCAAAGCTTTAAGAATTTTGATAAAATCAAAATAATCAGAATTCTTACATACTTCTCAGTTTTTGTGTTCTAAGAATTCACTACCTAACTCAAAGACACAAAAATGTCATCTATGTCCATTAAAAGATTTGTAGTTTCAGGTCTTACATTTTGATTATAATTTTTATATATTTATTTTTGAGGTTGAGCATGGGTATTTATTTTTTTCTTGTAGAGATATATAGTGTTGATACAGAATTTTTTGCAAAAGCTATCTCATGCACACATTGAAGTAGATTCACACTTTGTACAAAATCAATAATATATATATGGTTCTATTTTGAAATCTTCTTTTCATTGATATAATTGCTTATTTTTGCAGAAATACCACACTTTTTTTTTTATTTGTATAGCTTCTAGATAAGATTCAAAATTGAGTTATTTTAGTCCATTATTTTTCTCTCCTATTGTAAAAGTGTTTATTCTGTGTTAGGTTCTTTGCATTATATGTTAATCCTAGAATCAATTTGTCAGTAGGTATAAAACAATATTCTTGATTTTTCCTTTTTCTTTTTCTTTTTTTCTTTTTAGGTGGGGGATAGGAGCAGAGGGAGAAAGGCAATCTAAGGGAGCCCAACATGGGGCTTAATTTCACAGTCTTGAGATCATGACCTGAGCCAAACCAATAATCAAACACCTAACTGACTGAGCCACCTAGGTGTCCCATCATATGCTTGAATTCTGAATGGTAATTTATTAAGCCTATAGATCAAATTGGAGAAAATTTATATATTAATATCAATACTTTTGATTTCTGAGCATAGTAGTTCTCTCCATTTATTTAAATAACTTAAACATCTCAGCAATGACTTACAGTTTTCAGTGAACTGATCTTACACAGGTATGTTATTAAATTTCTAAATATTTGATATTTTCAATGTTATTGTAAGTCATATAGTTTTTATTTCTAATTTCAATTTTTCATTGCTGCTAGTGTACAGAAGAAAGAAAGAAAGAGGAAATTCTGTTCCGATTCTTTGATCCTGGACCTCTGATCCATAAAGGACAGAAATTCTGGGGTGTGTGGGTGGCTCAGTTGGTTAAGTGTCTGCCTTCAGCTTAGGTCATTTCCAGGGTCCTAGGATTAAGCCCCATGTCTGTTGGGCTCCCTATTCAGCAAGGAGCTTGCTTAGCTTGCTTTTCCCTTTGCCTGCTGCTCCCCGTACTTGTGCACTCTCCCTCTCTGCCAAATAAATAAATAAAATGTAAAGAAGAAAAAAAAAAGTTTCTCAACCTTTTTTTTTTTTTTAGAAAGTATGGTAAAATTGTATCTAGCAACTACTTTCATCTGAGCAGTCTTATAGTCATAAGAAAGGTGAATAATATGAAAATAATTTGTTGGAGATTGATAGAATAGAATATTGTGAGCTTAGTGACCAATAAGTCAAGCTTTATATGAACTCCAGTTTATTCATTTATTCTTCTGTAACTTGGGACACTTATCATAACTTAAGTTCCTCACTGATACAATACAAATCATAATACCTATATTATTGCTATGTTTTGAAAATAAAAGATAACATATAAAGTGCTTGGTACATAGTAGGTTCTCATTATATGGTTACTCATTTAAACATGATGATTACCAATCCTGTCCTTTTATCTGCATTAAATTTAAATATTTAAAAAGTGGAAATTGATTGCTTACAGAATGTAATGTTTAAACAGAAACTATATTTTCTCATTGAGTTTTGGCCTTATTTATGTGTGATAATATTCAGGATGCATTTAACACCTTTGTAAAACATTAAATATAATACATATTATTAAAATAAACTTCTTTTCTATGGAGAATTTGACATTATTTTCTTGTATTTAGAATGGGTACAGTGATCTGTAATATTTTAATTGTTTTTTTTTTTGGTTAAATTATTAGCAAATTCAATAACTTACATATCAGAGTACTGTGAAAAACATATAATATTAAACAATATAAGTAGTTATTGAGATTTATTAATGCTTCTCAGCTGTGATTCTAACTTAAATAAAAACAAATATATTAAGTTTCATTTTAATGCAACATACCATGCTTTAATTAAACAAAGCAGGCCCTGGATGAGGGCATTTCATGATGCTATTCAATTGCTTTTATTTGCCTTTTAATTTTTGACTAGATCGATAAAGTCAGATGCAACTGTTACAGGTATTAAAACTTCAAAGTCTAGGGGAAATGAAGGTTAAATTGTAAACAAAATATTTCACTTTCCTTGATCTCACAGTCATAGACATGCTGGCAGAGCTTATTTTTTTTTTTCTTTTAATTTATCAGCATCAATGAATAAATTGCACAAAATGACATAATAGATGGAATTGATTATTTTGCTTTGAAAGTTACATTCTGTTAATCCTGAAAGTTTTACCTAATTTATAAAAAGTAAGTGAACTGAAATTAGTTTTTAGTTAGTGTTATAGCCATTTGGGGTGATTATCCAGGATTTCTCAGGTTATATGAGTGCCTGGTTATTTTGCTGCCTATGTTAGTAACTTGAAGTCTATACAATTCATTACATATTTCAAAGCATTGCAGATATGATTAATAGCAGCTAAAGTGTATTGCATTCAGTAAGACAGATGGTGGAGATTTAATCATTCTTTGTAATGGCAGCCTGTCCGCTGAACATAATAAGTTTCACTGAATAAAATTATGTATAAATATTATTACTAAATTTAATATATTATTATATAAATTATATAAATATTATTAATAAATTTAATAAGCTACTGCTAATGATTTATTAAGATTTCTTTATTTATAAGTATTTATATTGCATAAATAAATATGTAATATTTATTTAGATTTTTATTTATATAATATTTACATTAGATAAATAAATACAGTACAGTCAAGTTTTTAATTTAGACAAAAATGTCTTTATTCTAAACATCCTTAATTTGGAAGTATGTTATTTAAGATTTTCACATAAACATTTAATTAATTGATTAATGTACTTGAATAAGTACATTATTTGTGAATAATGTACTTATGAATAAGTACATTCATTTATTTATTTAAAATATTTTATTTATTTATTTGACAGAAAGCACAAGCGGGAGAGTGGCAGGCAGAGGGAAAGGGGAAAACAGGTTTTCTGTTGAGTAGGGAGCCCAATGTGGGGTTCAATGCCAGAAACCTGGGATCATGACCCCAATTAAAGGCAGATGCTTAATGAACTGAGCCACCAGGCACCTCTCACATAAATATTTTAGAACTTCAACTTGTTCTTGAATGAATTTTCCAAAAAGTTCTTTAATAATTTTTCTAGTGTGAAATGTTAGCTCAGATTTAAAATTTATACGTATTTAAGAAAAGGAAAAAATAGTTATCTTACATTTCATTTTTTTTTTAATTTTAAAAAGATTCTATTTATTTATTTATTTAAGAGAGAAGGAGAGAGTGAGAGACTTTGTTATGCCCAGATCGCAGGACCACCACCAAGAAGACCTCCGAGAGCCAGACGTTCCGAAATGGAAAAGCAAGGCTTTATTCAGGCAGGCTGCTGCTCGGGCTTCATCCCACACCCCGACACAGCGGAGTCTAGGAGGAAGCCCCCCGCTGGAATTTTACAGAGATTATATAGGCAATTTTACATGCAAAAAGTACATAGTCACATAGTTACATGTGTGGGTGACCTCGAAAACCTTGAAAATGATTGGTGTTTGAGGTGACTTAAGCTGTGTTGTCCGAGGAGGGTTGGTCAGTTAGGAAAAACTGCTGACAGGGAGTTTTCCTTACTGGTTGTTTTTCTATCCTTTGTTAGCATATAGGGCAATAACCCTGATTGGCTCGCACTTGGTCCCTTGTTTACATATGGATAATCACCCTCTATTGGTTCATGTCCGATTCCCTATTTGCATATGTAGGAACCATTTCTATTGGTTCTTGTCCCATCCTTTATTTGCATGTGTAGGAACCATTTCTATTGGTTCTTGTCCCATCCTTTATTTGCATGTGTAGGAACCGCTTTGGAATGTCTTCAGCTTAATGTAAACAGCAAAAGGGCTGCCGCCTTGAATGGCGTCAGGCCCTTCAACTTGGGGGGAGGCACAGAGGGGGAAGGAGAGGGAGAGATCTCAGACTCCTCAAACAGATTCCATGATGAGCACAAAGCCCAGTGAAGTGCTTAATCTCAGCACCCTAAAATCACAACCTGACCCAAAACCAAGAATCAGATGCTTAACCAACTGAAACACCCAGGCACCCAGTAATCTTACATTTTAATATGTATCTTTCTTTTAACATTGGCAGAGATGTAAGAACACATTCCTATTGCCACCATAGGAACATAGAAATCTGTACAAAAAGGTTAAAATTAATTTGATAACACAACACATCACTTAAAATTAATAATTGACATGGTGGTCTGAATTAAGATGGTATTACTTTGTAGTAGAAATATAGTTTCAGTTTAAAAATATGATTGGTATCTTCTGATCTCTTGCTCTCACTGTTTTAATGACTCCACAATATTAGACATAGCACTTATTACTCTATAGAGTAAAAATGTGAATTATAACTTTAATATTGCAAGACAGTGATTTTGCCTTGATATTACAAATTCCCTTTCATGGAAAAAATCATAAAAATTTATTATAAAAATATATAATATTTCAAAATTTTGACAGCATTAGATGTCACACAGTAATGTATATTCAAATGTATGCATATGAATAAAAATGCCTACATTTTGGAGAAAAAATAATTTCCTAGATACATCTTAGAGAGTTAGTTTTACTATGAAATAGAAACATCACATGGTCTTTTGTGTTAGCATCATCAATCCTTATCATTTATCCAAATTCTTATCATTAAAAAATAAAGCTAATTACTGTGCATGTAACATAATTTGTTTTCTATTTTTGAAACTTAATTCTATCAGAGGACTAATTCATTTTTAAAACATTTAAAAATAAAGATTTGATATTTTTGAAATTATTTTATTTAAAATCTGATTTAGATTGTCCAACACATAAGTTCCTTTATCACCCAATTAAGTGTGTCTTCTGTTAATCAGAATCATCAAATGGTATGGGTCAACCATGAGTCAAACCTGATGTTGTTTATTGATATTACTCAGTATATTTTATATATTTTATATTTAGATTAACTAAGTATATTTATATATTTTATGTTTAGATTAAAAATGTTTGTTAGAATTAAGATTTAAAAAACAGGAGGATAATTACTGTCAATCATATGTCAGTTACAACAGAAGTCATTCTGAGATAGTTTAATAAAAAGTCTTTAACACAGGTAAAACACAACAGTAAAAGTACTATAAACCTGAGTGGTTGGCATGTCACTTGCAGAATAATATGTGAGATATAATTTTTTTGACAGATTTTTTTACTTTGGGATCATTTTTCTTTGGAGAAAATTGAACTTTATAACACTTTCTAGATTAAAACTAAGAAAATAGATTACTGTAAATTTTTAAGGTTATATACCCTTTTTTATCATTGGAGCAAAATTGTTTGAGACCTAAGGAAGTATTGGCTCCAAAATATCAAGTGAAATTAAAATAAATAAATAAAGAAATAAATAAATGTTTGAAATTGTCATGTTACACATGTAATTTTTTTTATTTTATTTTCAAAAATATGGAATTTAGATTTATGGTTATATTATTTTTAAATTTAAATGTTAAAATAGCTTCAGAAATTACAGCAAATATGGTAAACTTAATATGTGGTATGGATATATTTAAACATGCCAAGAAGGAAGTTTTGTGTTTTTTTTTTTTTTAAGATTTTATTGATTTATTTGACAGAGAGAGTGAACAAGAGAGAGAACACAAGCAGGGCAAAAAGGAGCAGCAGGCTCCCCACTTTGTGGATCCCAGAACCCCAGGATCATGACCTGAGCTGAAGGCAGACACTTAAGCAACTGAGCCTCATAGGAGCCCCAAGAAGGAAGTCTTAAGAATGTCCAGGGCACACGTTACTATTAGAACACTTGGCCAGTGCTATGGGGGTAGTGTATACTTTGCTTACTGTTAAAAAATAAGTGTTCCAGGGGCACTTAGGTGGCTCAGTGTGTTAAAGTCTCTGCCTTCGGCTCAGGTCATGATCCCAGGGTCCTGGGATCAAGCCCCCCATCGAGCTCTCTGTTCCAAAGAGAGCCTGCTCCCTCCTCTCTCTGCCTGCCTCTCTGCCTACTTGTGATCTGTGTCTGTCAAGTAAATAAATAAAATCTTAAAAAAAATGTTCCAATTTACTCGAGTCATAATACAGAAAGGAAAAGTGACCCTAGAAATAATTTAATCTTTACCAAATCCATTAAATTGTTACTGCACGACACAGAAGCAGTTATCTTGATAAATAACTTGTTTTGATTAAAAATTAAATATTTTATAGTATTTGTAAAGTAGTACTTGAAATTTAAGATTTTTCTATTTTTTTCTAAATTTATTTTTATTAGTTTTGAGATATAATCTTTAAATAAATTCATAAAAGGTAAATAATATTGAAAAGTCATCTAAACAAAGGGATTCAATATTTTGGTAGTAGAGAGTTAAGAAATTTGGACTATCAATGAAAACAACAAGAAAGCTTGGAGAGAAAAAGAAAAAAAGGAAAAAGAGAAAGGAAAAGGAAGGAAGGAAGGAATTAGAGACCTAATAAAATAGTAAAGAAATGGGACCAAATCTAAGAGAAAGAACAAATAGAGATGTGAGCCCTGCATTTAGAATCTACTTTCCTGGGTCTATCTGCTAATTCAGAAAGATTAGCTGAGTGACAGAAACCAAGTAAAAAGCAACACTTTTCAAAACTTCCTCAAGTGAAGAAGAAGAAAGAAATCTGGAGGGTAGAATCAGCCTAGAATTTCTTTCTTGGTAAAATTCTAAGCTTTAGACTAGGACCCTAAACATTTGCTGTGTTGAGCACTGGGTGTTATGTGAAAGTGATGAATTATTAAATTTTACTCATGAAACCAATAATATACTATATGTTAACTAACTAGAATTTTAATAAAAATTTGGGGGAAAAGTATACAGATAAAAAAATTAAAAAAAAAAAACAACTAAAACTTTATGAGGTATAAATGCAGTACAATAAATTGCACATATTTAAATTGTTCATTTTAATCAATTTTGACTAATGCATCCTGAAATCATCACCACAATGAAGACAACAAATTGTCTTTGTTGACAACAACAACAGCAAATTTCCAGTGCCCTCACAAGTTTTCTTGTGCCCCATTGTAATAAGCCCTGCCCCACCTCCCATTCTCAAGCAGCCACTGATCTGATTTCTTCCACAACTGATTTTTTTTCCATTTTTCCATTTTTTAGGGTTTCGTGTATTTTTTTTTTTTTTTTTTGCCTAGCTTCTTATATTAAGCATAATTATTTCAAAATCTTTACATGTTACCATGTCTAACAATACTTCATTCATTTTTTTTAGGAATTTATTTCTTTATTTGACAGAGAGAGGGAGATCACAGGTAGGCAGAGAGGCAGGCAGGGAGAGAGGGGGAAGCAGGCTCTTTGCTGAGCAGAAAGCCCAGATGTGGGGCTAGATCCCAGGACCCTGAGATCATGACCTGAACTGAAGGCAGAGCCTTAGCCCACTGAGCCATGCAGGCACCTCTCAATACTTCATTCTTTTTATTGCTAAGTATGCACCATTACACATATAGACCAATTCATCCATTCAGCTATTGACATTTTATTTCTTTTCAATTTAGGGTTATTATAAATAAAGTTTCTATATAAATTCATGTACAAGTGCTTGGGCATGTTTTTGTTTAATTTATGTAAATTCTTAGGAGCACAATGTCTGGGTTGCCTGGTAGGTGTATGTAAATTTGTAGTTTCCCCATGTCGTCACCATCAACAGTTTGGTCAGTAATATTTTAATTTTATTTTTTCTAGTTTATGTATTAAACATAAAAATGTGTATTTTATAAAAAGAAACTACTTACATATGATGTTTTGTCAAAGATAACTTCATACTTATAAGACCTCAGGTTATCTTTTCTGAAAACAATCTTGAAGTAAGTGTTTTGGAAAGAATAGCAATAAAGCCAGAAGAAAATAGGTATTAAAGATAGGTGAATAAGAAAAATGCATTGACTGAAAGAGCAAATTAAAAAAAAAAAAAAAGAGTATAGAAAATTATGCCCACCATGTTCAATAGCAATGTTGATGATGTGAAATATCCAGAGTTAAATCGCATTCCTTCTTTGCAGTGAGGCTGAAATGTAGTCAATCTTGAGAAGCCTTTTCCTGTTCAAATTTAAGGTTTCCCTTCTGCTTTCTACTGCGGAGTGTTTTGCTCTATAATTAATCCTGTAACACTCTGTAGTTTGGTGTTGCATTTTATGTCTTATAACAACCTTTATTTCACACTTTCTTAGGTGGTTAGACAATTATTCACTATGTTTCTCTTCTACAAAATGGATACAACTAACTATGAGAAGAATTGTTAGGGGGGTGAGACTCTGAAGCGCTATGGATTTTTCAACTATAGTCCCTAGTTTTGTTTGTTTGTTTGTTTGTTTGTTTGATCAAAATATTACAGTGTCCTCACAAACACTGAACAAATTTGTTTTATTGAATAGATGCAAAAATTGAATATTTTGAGTTTTCCATATACAAACACACACACATTTCTTCAGTATATACTCTCACGAATGAAAAGTGATTATTCATCTATTAAGCCAGTAAAATATTTATATGCTATTGGGATTAAAACTGGTTTATGCTACTCTGGTTATATTCTTTCCAGTAAACATAGTTCACAACAACAAGATAAGGCTCAAGCCATCTCCTGGAGTGGGTAATTGATAACACCTGCCAGACTATCTGGTATCTCCTTCATAGAATATTTTTCAATCATTTGCTTTAAAGTTGATAGAATGCTTACTGTTGGGAACATAAGAGCAGACACTATATAATGAGATATGCTGTACTCTTAAGTGGTTGAATTCAACCCAGTATCTACTCCAGCCATTTACCCTTGAAGACTGTATGTCAGGTACAACTAACTATTCCTGTATGCCCAGAGTCCAAAGTAGAAGCCAGTTATATCCATTCAATGCTACCCATGGAGTGCAATAATACAAGTGGCTTCCACAGTAACAACATCTTTCTCTGCTTTTCATGAAAGAAAGAATTAAATTCAGTTTTAATCAATATGTTCATTATAATAATAGATGTTCACCCAATATAATTCTAAATTCTTCATGGCCACATCTGAAATACAAATTTCACAGCTGAACACATTAGAATGGCATAATCTCCCTATAATGACACACATTCCAGCTTTTTGTTTGCTTTTGTTTTTGTGGCAAATAGTTTATGTTTTGCCCCATAGAAATGCAAGTTATTTTAATGAATTTTTTTTTCTATTTAAAATAATCTGTAGCCTTATTTTTCTCTGAAGTTAATGTACTTTGACATTGTTGGGTATAGAAATAGTTCAAACCATGGGCAATGTATTCAGACATATTTTCTGAGGTATTATAATAATTTATCAATAACCCAAATCACTCTTTGTGGTCAAAGATGGCTATTTTGAAAGTTTTTAAATCTTTTAATGGCTAGCCTTGTCTAATTTTTGTGAACATTTTACTTTGTATTCTAACGGTCCGTTGCTGTTCATGTGCTTATCTAGCTTCCTTGTATTTTATCCCTGTTCTTTCACTATTTTTTTCTCAATAGTTGTTGAAAAATAACTCTAATTGGTACAGAAACTGAGATGTGTAGATATACTGTAAAAAAAAATGGCTCTGTTTGTTGCTGAAGAAAGAATTATGACTTTTACCCACCTGTGCAGTGTGTGTGGCTGAAATGGAAACTGAACACCCAATTCTCTATGAAGAAACTGAAAACCATTTCTAGACCCATTGTGTTAGTTTCATATTGCTGCTGTAACAAATTACCTCAAACTTAGTGATCCAAAGAATACAATTTATTATTTTATGTTTTGGAGGCCAGAAGTCTAAAATGTGTGCTCAGAATTGCATTCTTTTTGGAGCCTCTAAGAAAAACAAACAAACACATTTCCTGTATTTTCCAGTGCCCAAAGTCTGTATCCCCCAAACTTCCAAACTGGCAGTTTAGATCTTTTCACTCTCCTCACTCCCAACACTTGACCTTCTGTACTCTCTTATAATGATCCTTGCAGTTACATCAGGCCCGATGGAATAACACAGGATAATTTTTCCATCTCAAGAACCTTAACTTGGGGACGCCTGGGTGGCTCAGTTGGTTAAGCAGCTGCCTTCGGCTCAGGTCATGATCCCAGCGTCCTGGGATCGAGTCCCGCATCGAGGTCCTTGCTCGGCAGGGAGCCTGCTTCTCTCTCTGCCTCTGCCTGCCACTCTGTCTGCCTGTGCTCGCTCTCTCTGAAAAATAAATAAATAAAATCTTAAAAAAAAAAAAAAAAAAAAGAACCTTAGCTTGATCACATTCATGAAGTCCCTTTTTGCCATATAAGACTATTAATATAACCCCGGTTTTGAGAATTAGGACCTGGACATATTTGAGAGACATCGTGTAGCTTACCACAACCATAAAGTCCTAATTGGTTCAGGGCACTTGAGCTGGTGAGGGTTTTCTAGCCTTACCATTATGAAGAGGATTATACAATGATATTATAATCTGACAGAAATGTACAAGTACCTTTGTTTTGTTTTCTTCAATTAATGATATATCTTGTTTATCGAGCAGGCCCAAGTAGAGGGTTAATTAAATCTGTTCTAGTTTTATTAGACTAACTTAATTTGACTTGTTTCTTTGGTTAGTTCAGAATTTTGGAGACAATCTATATGTAAAGGCAAATACTTAGTCTTTCAGGTTTCTGCCACCCTCCCTTCCCCTTCTAATTTCTGAACTGGCTTATACAACCATAGGGGAAGAGGGAAGACTGATTCTACAGATCCACACAAGACTTTTGTATCTTCTCTCAATGTCTAAGGAGGTAGCAGAGCAGTCTGTTTCAAGCACTGTGTCAGTGTTGAGGTGTTCCTAATGTTCTCTGCATGTTTGGGTTATTTGTAACATAGAGTTCTGGATCATGTGCCTCCAAACCAATATTTGCAACTACAGATGTCTTATTTTCCTAACCCCATACTTGTTCTCCCAGGCCTCATGAAATCTAAATAACTTCATGCCTTTTATTGGAAACGATGAGACCCAAGAAACCTCTACAAAAATATATAAAATCATGATGATCCAAGAAATTTTTAAATTCACTATTTAGCTACTTCCCAATAATGATTCATTATCTCTGCCTGGTCTCACTTTTAGAGAGTTCCCTGAAGATGTATTGGCAGTCCATAGTTTTTCTTATCCAAGCCTAAGAAAATGCAATGCCATTCTTGATTCCTCACTGCCAAGTCAAATTGTGGGAAGTTAAACTTCCCACAACCCCACTCCTGCCACCAAGTATGGACTATATATTTTGGTAAAAACCTGGCACATGAGGGACGCCTGGGTGGCTCAGTTGGTTAAGCAGCTCCCTTTGGCTCAGGTCATGATCCTAGCGTCCTGGGATTGAGTCCCACATCGGGCTCCTTGTTTGGCAGGGAGCCTGCTTCTCCCTCTGCCTCTGCCTGCCACTCTGTCTGCCTGTGCTCTCTCTCTCTCTCTAACAAATAAATAAAAAAATAAACTTAAAAAAAAAAAAAAAAAAAAACAAAACACAAAACCTGGCACATGATGTTCTTCTTGTGAATCTAAGATGTTTCATCCTTGTTACAAAACCATTTTGTTGACAAGGCAAAGGTTTCTGTGTTCCAGTTTTCTATACCTTATGTCTATTGTGCATGAGTAAGAAAGCCTTATAATAAAGTTATCAATGGCAGGATTAGTACTAACCTATAATGTGGAAGAATTTCTTCTTGTAACTCATTTGAACATCTGAAATATATATCATAATCAAAAACAAGTTGGATATAAGTTCCATTTTGCATTTTGCATTTGTTTTTTCTAGTATTAAAACTTATTTTACATTTGGATTTTGATGTTATATTTTGTTTCTCTTTTGCTAATAATTCAGAGTATAGAATCTAACAAAACAAAATGTCCTTGATGAAAAAATAATTTTAAAGCATTTAAATCTTTAACAGTATTTCCTTGAAGTTTAACTTTAAAATACATTATGACGTAATGTATTACTTTAATGAAATAACTGGTATTCATGCAATCAGCAAATACTTAGTGAGTGAAAGATATTTTTCTAGGCACCTAAAAGAGAGAATGACTATACTATAGTCTGAGTTCCCAAGTGGTAAACTAGCAGTAATATTTTAATGAATAAATTAAAATCATAGGGAAGATATTCATGCCCGAGGAAATAAAATATGATCAGTAATTAAGGCAAGAACTCATCTTTTACATATGTTAAATAGTAATAATTTGTGTTGGGTTGAAACATGGTTAAAATAAAGAGCAGACAGTTAGTAATAGAGCTAGGCACTTTGATGGTGTATTAAAAGCTATAATTTCAAATGCATAAAGAGCCAGTGAAGGCTTTTGAACAGGTTGTGAATACTTTTATTTAGAAAGATGGCTCAAGGTTCAATATTAAAGATGTACTTTAGTTAGGAGAAGCCTCCAGAAGAACTAAAAAATATAAATTAATGAGGTGGCAAAAATGTAAAAATATTTGGGGACATTTGCAAAAAACATTGCCCAGTTAGAATATAACATTCATAGAAAATGAAAAGAAATAGTAAAGATGACTCTAAGTGTTCATCCTCTGTGGCTGATAGAAGTATGTTATGAAGAAAAGAGGGAAGTAGTGAAAAGTTCACACTGTGTAGGCTCAGAAAACAACTACATCTAGTAATAGTTCTCTGATTGCTTCTTTCCCTCTCTAGGAAACTTCATGTGGTCTTTTAAAAAATATAATGATGGGGGAGGAGTCAAGATGGCGGAGAAGTAGGAGGCTGAGACGACATCAGCCAGCAGGAGATCAGCTAGATAGCCTATCAAACCATTCCGAACACCTACAAATCCAACAGGAGATGGAAGAGAAGAAAAACAACAATTCTAGGAACAGAAAATCGACCACTTTCTGAAAGGTACGACCAGCGGAGAAGTGAATCCAACGCGACGGGAAGATAGACCCCAGGGGGAGGGGCCGGCTCCCGGCAAATAGCGGAGCACAAAATCAGAACTTCTAAAAGTCGGCTCCACGGAGGGACATCACTCCAGAGGCTAAACTGGGGTGAAGACCTCACGGGGACAACATGGACTCAGGTCCCACGGGGTCACAGAAGGATCGGGGGTGTCTGAGTGTCACAGAGCTCACAGGTATTAGAGCGGGGAAGTTGACTGCGGAAACAGAGCCGAGATTTCCTAGTGGTCTGTGACACGGACCGGTGCTCTGTGCGAGGGGTCCCCACAAGATCCGGGGAGACTCCGACCCGGGAGAGCTCAGGGATCTACGGGGTCCGGAGACTCCAGGTGGGAGTCTGCCAGAGACAGAGACGCTTGGTCACAGGCTGGGTGAGCTCGGAGCGCTCCCGGAAGCCAGTGAGACGGGACTGCTTACGCACGATTTTCTCTGAGCGCGGTCTGCGGGCGCGCGCGGTCTGCGGGTGCGCTCAGTGTCGGCGGGCCCGTGGTGTCGGCGGGCCTGCGGTGTGTGCGGGCCCACGGTGTCTGCGGGCGCGCGGTGTCTGCGGGCGGGCGCGCACGTGCACTCTCCGGCGCAAACGTGGGCTAGGGAGACTGGAGGGATTAAATGCTTTTCTCTGAAGGCGCACTGAAGACTGGGGCCCCTAGCTCTCGGCTCCTCTGAACCGGAGATTGGGAGGCCGCCATCGTCATTCCCGTCCTCCAGAACTCTACAGAAAGCGCGTTCAGGGAACAAAAGCTCCTGAAAGCAAACCTGAGAGGATTACTTAGCCCAGCCCCTGGTAGGGGCGGTGCAACTCCGCCTGGGGCAAAGACACCTGAGAATCACTACAACAGGCCCCTCCCCCAGAAGATCAAAGAAATCCAGCCAAGACCAAGTTCACTTAACAAGGAGAACAGCGGATTCTTATCTGGACAAAATGACAAGGCAGAAAAACTCACCCCCAAAAAAGCAGGAGACAGGACTGAAGGCTAGGGACCTAATCAATACAGACATTGGTAATATGTCAGATCTGGAATTCAGGATGACGATTCTCAAGGTTCTAGCCGGGCTAGAAAAAGGCATGGAAGATATTAGAGAAACCCTGTCAGGAGAAATAAAAACCCTTTCTGGAGAAATAAAAGAAATAAAGTCTAATCAAGTTGAAATAAAAAAAGCTATTAATGAGGTGCAATCAAAAATGGAGGCTCTTACTGCTAGGATAAATGAGGCAGAAGACAGAATTAGTGATATAGAAGACCAAATGGCAGGGAATAA